>PVLC010001868.1:34227-59439 GCA_004027655.1 Graphiurus murinus | reverse complement strand
ATTGCACAGTTTTTTAAATGTGCTTTTATTGGTGAATTATAGTCTCACATCATAGTGCAAATCATGTTGACAGTGACATACATACACACAACACTTGGTGCCTCCACCCCTCACCTTCCCATCTCCCCCCTCCCCCATACAGAGTACTGAGATTGACATTGGGAATGTACACATAGTCAATGTTAGTATTTCCAAAAATGAACCTCAGTCTTCCCCCTCCCCTTCTAGGAGACCACTTCCTTGGTCCCACTGAGGTTTCTCCTTCATTATCTAGGGTTCTGCACAGAGTTTTCAACATATGATTTTGGGTTAGGATGCTCTAACACAAAATGCCATTTTACTTGAATAAGTAAATGTGTTCCAATAAAATATTCTGTATATTTCAGAAATAATTTTTTGGTATTCACCCATAACTGGGGTAGTTGGAAAGGATTTACTAAATTTGATAAGTGGTTGAAGTCTCTGATTTCTGCTATAATGTCATAATTTTGTTAGTTTTTACTTATAAGAAAGCAAAGGGTATAAAATCTGTTGGTACAACTCATGTTTTTATTAACTTGTGGTTTTGATATGTTAAAATCCTTTTTAGGTGCAAAATCAAATCACTGAATTATCAAGTCATTCAAGAAGACATTAATCATAGAATAAAACTAAGGTTTAATTGGAGTTGAAGTCAGGCATGATAGACATTGTAGTCAGGGAAACCCTGGCACTAAATAAGTAACAGACATAGACAGGAGAGATGGAGTCTTGAAGAATGGCAACAATGAGGATGTCATTTGATTCTAATTCTCAACTCACTGGCTTTATGTTTGCTTGGTATGGAGATTGGGCAGAAAAAAACAAAATAAAAATCAAAGGCCCAGGATTCATCTTTTGACTGTACTTCCTCATTCCTTTAAAATATATATATATAGATGTAATATATATTTTTATTGTGTATATGTATACAATAAAATATTATAATATACTACAATAATATAATAGCATATATAATTTTATTGGTGTCACACCATAATTTAATTCAGAGTGATAGAGACATATGCATACACAGTATTTGGTGACGTCCCTTTTAAGACTCCGTGTATAAACCAGAAAACACAACTGAGAGCTTTCTGTAAGTGCTGTCAAGGAGGTCACAGCCAGTTAGAGTCTTGGTGTTTGAAAGAATTGCATGAATCAAGAGAACATTTTCAGCATGTACATTATGACTTTTGATACAAATGGGAACTCATCACTGACCATAGAATCAATATAAATTGCTTGCTTAGAAAATGTTCACTGAAGGACTGACAAAAAATGACTTTGCTAACTACAGATGGCTGAAAGCTGTTTTTATTGTCTTGGGTGAGATGACCTATACTTAAACTTCCCTAATTAGATGGTGAAGTGGAATCTAAGCAGAATGGATTTAAATGAGTCATTGAAGAATCTTTAGGGCTGAATTACAAGTTAACTAAGATCATATTACTTGTGGTATTTATTTTTTTGTTTAGATGAAATACCTACAATTTCTAAACATAAGAATTTTCTGTTGAAGTTTGATAATTTATAACATTTTGGCAGCCAGAAAAGCTGAATTCTGCTGCAGTAACATATGAAGCTAAAGTTCACTCTTAATGCCCTTTTCACGGCGTTAGGATGTTATGTGATGAAGAATGAATCAGTGGTTAAGTATAACATGAGAATATGAAAGATTTTTGCTCTAAATGAAGAGTAATGTACACAGGTAAATGAAATTTATTATTTAAATTAGCACAATAGGCTGGGTGTGGTGGTGCATGATTGTAATACCACCACTTGAGTACTTGGGAGGATGAGGCAGGAGGATCACGGGTTCCAGGGCAGCCTCAGCAACGTACTGAGGCCCTCTGCAACTTAGTGAGACCCTGTTTCAAAAATAAAATAGTGCTAGGAGTGTAGATCAAAGGTAGAATGCCTCTGGGTTCTATCTTAAGTACAACAAAAGTAAATGAATAAATAAATAATAAAATAAATTAGCACAATAAACAGTGTTACCAAACATGTGAGTGATAAGATATTGCAGTTAGTTATTCTAGCTTCAGTTCTGAAAATGTCAAGAGCATACCAAATATCTAGGCCTGTGTGGAGCCCAGACAAAGTACAGGCCAGTGAAAAGGACAAGACCTACTCATCCTGCTTAGTTATATAAGCATGACTAGGTAGGGTCATCCTGTACAGTCACTGATGTGTATATAGTTATGTAAGCATGACTAGGTAAAGCACAACATGCATGTACATGTTACACTTAAGTGACATGTGCCATTTTTCCCAGAAACCTGTGTAAGGGAATGATCTGTAAAATAAAGCTGCTGTTTGTTTTCTTCTGGATAGCAACTCTGTACCTTCTTCTCACTGGCCATCTCACTGCTGAAACATCCCCTGCAACCACTGCTGGCCCCTGACTGGGCCCCTAACAGTGTGTTAGAAGAATATCTTTTCAATCCTTATTTCGAGATTTAAGTGAGTTTTGGCTTGAAGTCTGCCTTGTTGGATATGGTTTAATTAGGAAATGTTATCTAAAAAGTAACTATCAGAGTTTGGTCTGATACTTTCTAAAATGAATATGTATCATGTATACAAAATGAAACAATGAGGGGTGGAGATAGGTGAACTCAAGTAGGCAGGGAGAACTCTTGAGATTTCTAAACTCAAAAAAAAAAAAAAAATGAAGATTTTACAAGGCCATGATTACCTAACTCAGGCAGAAATAGTATGTTATGATACATATTTCCTAATAAAACAGAATATAAGGAATTTATCAAGAGGAAAGAGGATCTTTGATCCTCTTGTATTTTTCTGCTTCCCAATGATTTTGTTTCTTTATACTTATGCAAGGCCATGGTTAAGGCCCAATTATTTCTGTTAAAGATCACATAGTTTCAGTAGAGTCCAGGAGAGTATCTAGCAATTATTTGTTCTTCTGGTATTTATGTGGAAAGTTTTTGTACATTTTCAAATTCATGTTTTCTATTCTAATTTTTATTAAAAGAGGAAACAATCAAATGAATAAATGTAAAAGAATAGCAAATTAAGCAGCAATGCTTTTGGCCTTCCTATTGCTCAAAGGCTTCTCCGATCTCGGTTCATCTCTTGTACTTGGAGAGCTCACAAGCTGTTTTCGTATACATTCTGGGTAATTTCTTACCTGCCAACCCCAGTGACCCTGTGTAGTTCTGTTTATTATTTATTAATTCTCAGTGCATTCTTATATAGGGCTAAAGTAATAATGACTTAAGAATACTTTCTGATTCTTGAAGAAATGTTTATAGAAGTTATTGGTTGTCGAGTTTAATGTAAATATTTATAGTTTTCCCTATTTCAGCAAACATCTATATAGATCCCATATTTTATATTAGTATGCAGACTAAGTCATATAAATAAAAAATTAGTATAGCATCAAAGGGAAATACTTTTACACCTAATTTTCTTGTATGTGTGTGTGAGTGTGTGTGTGTGTGTGTGTGTGTGTGTGTGTGTGTGTGTGTGGTACTAGGAATGGAACCCAGGGCCATACTATCTCCAAGCTCTACTCCCAGTCATTTATTTTGAAACAGGGTCTGGCTAGGTTGATGAGTCTCACTATATTGCTGAGGCTGATCTTAAACCTGCAATCTTCCTGTCTCAGCCTTCCAAGTACTGCAATTTTACAGGTATGTACTACCACATCCAGCTCCCAAATTTTCTTTTGAGCAACTGATGTATGCCATACACTATTATAGGTACTGGAAATAAAGCAGTAAATGACAATTTAGAGAAAGAAAATTTTTTTGTTCACAGTCCTGGAAATTTCAGAGACTCAATATATGTTAGGCCAGGTGAAGTTTGTGGAACTCTGAACATGGCAGAAGGAGAAAGGGGACACAAGGGCTCTGCTCTCACATTATGGAGGGGGGAAGGGAGATAGAGAGCAAGGGGAGGCGGGACCATATATAATCCTAAAGCCACACTCCAGGGACCCATCCTCAGCAACTAAGCCCCACTTCCAACATGACTACTTTGTTTCTGTGCAGTCTATGGGAATAGTCTAAATTCAAACCATACACACAGTATTTTTTAAGGGAATGGACAATTATACTTGCTTTAATTGTTCATTTATATTATTCCAATTTTACCACCTTCTGAAAAGAACTAAACTTCTAATGCCTCCCTAAGAAACTTTCTCATCCCTCACCATGGCTCCCAGCCCAGTCTAATATTCACTCTTTTAACTTAGGAACAATTCTTATTGTACAATTAATATGAGATTTTCATCTTCATGATTTCCAAGGTAATGTAAATCATATTTATGTATGTCATTACCCACAAATAGATATTTTTTTATTAGTGATAGCTAATTTTTATGTAGGATAGGTGTTTCTTTAAATGACAAAACAAATTTCCTTACTATATTAAGCAGGAAAAGTTAAGTTAATAATTAAGGTTATTAGTTCAATGGAAAACATCAATGAATAATTTAGATTTTATGCTAACCAAAACAAATTTATTTATTTATTTATTTTTGTGGTATTGGGGATTGAACCCAGGTGCTTCTACTTCTGAGCTACTCCCCCAGCCATATTTTTCAATCTTTATTTTGGAACAGGGTCTCACTAAGTTGCAGGGGGCCTCACTAACCAGCTGAGCCTGGCTGCGAACCTGCGATCCTCTTGTCTCAGCCTCCCAAGTACTGAGATTACAAGTGTGCGTCACCATGCCTGGCTCACAAAACCAATTTAGACACCATGCTAAATGAAGCCACTAAAATGGCTTTTGTAATATTTACCTGTTATTTTTTAATAGGAAGATCAATGTAAGATCTAGTATTCTTGTATGGAGCAAATATTTTTTTAAAAAAGGAACTCTGTTAAAGACAAAGAGGGACTTAACTCTCAAAGCACACCTGGATGTGGCTTACACATGATGTGCTGTGCACAAGTGTAACTCTAGCAGCACGCACAGTTGTGGCACACATATGCCCAGAATATCAGGGGCAACACATAGGCACCAGGTACAAGGTGCAAGACCCAGGCATAATAGGCAACGTGCATGTGCAATGCCTGCAACCCAGCTAACCAAGAACATTTTGACAACCATATCGAGTCCCTAGATCCTGAAGAATATAATTGTGAGCACCTGAGACTGAAAACCCACAGCTTCTTCTGCCAAGCAGTCTTGCTACCTTGCCATTCTGACCACCAATAATGAGGCTGAATGCTGATCCAGCCAGCTATGCTGGTATCCATCAGGAAAGTCCCTACCTTCAGCTCTGGTTAAGCATTGGTTAAGATGAGAGCACATTTACTACTGACCTGGATCAAGTGGAGGTTGCACTAATATCTCTTTCTCTCTAAAATGTCATAAGTTGGTGTGAAATACTATAACTATGTGAAGTGTTAATGAATAGAGAACTTGTTTTGGTCACAATTGCAATAAATGTTCTTGAAATGACTGAGACTGTGTTTGGTTGTTTTCCATGCTCTAAGTCGGCTCAGGACAGTTTTTTGTTTTGTTTTGTTTTTGTTTTTTCCAGGGCTCACATTTTCATGTAACAAAAGCTCCCAGTGCTCTTGTAATTGTACATTAAGCAGAGCACATAAAATATATATTATAGCTGGGCGTGGTGGTGCATGCATGTAATCCCAGTACTTGGAAGGCTAAGACTGGAGGATCACAGGTTGGTGGCCAGCCTCAGCTACTTAGCAAGGCCTTCTGCAACTTAGTGAGACCCTGTTTCATAATAAAAAATAAAATATGCTGGAGGTGTAGGTTGGAGGTAGAATGCCCCTGGGTTCAATCCCCAGTACCGCCAAAAAATAAATAAATAAATAAATAAAATAAATAAAAGTATATATACATGTACATATATTTACTTTACATATACCTATATGTATGTGTATACAATTTAAATATATATATATGTATATATACTTTATATATATGTATATGTAAAATAAGAAGACATTAAAGAACATTGTGCTAAGCAAACAGAAACAAATTTCCAGACAGCCTGAGGAGAATAAAACATATTTGGACTTCTTTTTAAAGAGTCTCTGCTAACTTCAGATTCAATCAGATAAAGAATTATCTGACTCAGGGGTCAGTAAGTAGAAGCATAAATTAATTTTAGGATCATTGGATGGACTAGCATTAAACCACAATTTGAAGTGAGTTTTTAGTTAGCAATTTTTTTTTCTTTCAGGCCCTTATTTTATTCTTTTTTCACTAACAAACACCTCTTCTCAAAGTCTTATGTTCTTCAATGTGTTTTAATGCCTTTAATTTTTTCTTATTGCCTTATTTTAAAGACATTAGCAAACAAAAGCACATCAGAAGCAGACTTCCTAAAGGGTGAGAGTATAAGAAACCACATTCTATGGGAATAATGGAGATGACTGGTTCTAAGAAAAGAGGAGACTCAAAAAACTGTCTTCATATAAACAAGTCTTCATATAAAAGGAAAACCAGTGTGCTCTGAAGAGGTCCCTAAGGATTAAGCAGAACCACAGTGAACAGTAGAGGAGAAAAATACGTAGGTGATCTATATCGTACCTTCAAACTTGGGAGACCTTAAAAACATTTGATCATTACTAGTATTTTTTAAATAGATATTTTCATCAAAAATACTGTGATGAAGAAATTACTGTGTCCTCACTTCCTAAACTATTATCTGGGTCTCTGCAAAGGATTTGGTTTAAATAACTAAAGTTTAGTATTTTTTTTAAATCTTATTTTCTAATCTATAAAACAATGTAATAATCATAGCTCTATTATTAGATCATTTTGAAAAGAGAATCTATGTACACTCTTCTGCATAGTGCCTATTATATTAAGATTATGTTGTAAGAATTTTATTTATGATTTTAAACCTTCTAAGTAAAAATCCCTTTATAAAGTCTAATAGGGAACTAAATCTAATGACTAAGATTCTGTAAGGTTACACATTATATAATGCCTATTAAATTAAGTCTTCAAGTTTGCTGGGCCTGCAGATTAGAGCTTACAAAAATTTCAGTTGAAGCTCTTTTCCTCTGGATCCTAGTTTGGAAGACTCAAGGTATTTTTTCATGTAGTCTAAATTGTCTACCATCTGATTCTGCTTTACACTCAAACATCTGTATGTATTCAACTTCGTTCTATTTTAGATCCTTGAAGATTTCAAAATCTACCTCAGATCTGAATAAGGCCTCCCAAGTTTCCTAAGAAGACAAATTGTCCTGGTCCACATAACCAAAAACATAGCTGGTATTTAATGCCACCATTGAATGTGGCCAGGTATGACAGAATACATACAACAGACACTTTTACTCAATAGAAGAAGGAACAACAAGTCCACAGGACAATGTAAGGACTTCTTGCTATGATGGTGGCAGGTGTTCTCTGATTAGGCCTAAGTGTGCTCCCCAAAACAACTCTCCAGTTCATTATTCCATAATTGCACACTTGCTTCGAGGAAGATTTTTTTTTTCTTTTTTTCTCTCTTGGCCACAGCTGATACAAGCTTTGAGAAATATGCCTTCCTTGGGAAGAACATGTAGCTTCCCAGTCTATTTTCTATGCTGGCTAGCCCCTAGCGGGTTGGAAACACAAAGACCAGTTTACAATTGTAACAGAGTCTCTTTTCTCCCAGAGGAATGACACTTTTGACAATGCTAAACTCTTTAAAAAACATTAGAAAAGAACTCTGATGATTCCATCATGGTTCCTGTGCCTCTAGTCTTATCTATATTTATGTCTGTGACAGATATAAATGCTTTTAAAGTATACCTTAAAATAATTAGAGGTTTTGATACAATATTTTTTGCCTGGATCAGAGTCTTTTTAGTCTTACTAAGAATAAGTCCTAATCACCTTTAATGGCTTAAACCATTTTTGTATTTTAGCATTTTTTTTTCTGACAGTAGATAAAAACTAGTCACATTTCCAAACTTGGCTAATCAGAGAGAAATTGATTCTTTTCTGAGTATATGAAATACAGAAAACAGCCCATGTTGGGAATATTTTGTTTCAATAGTTTTTTTTTTTTTTTTTTGCCCAGTCATAAGCTTATTGTTCCAAATCATCATAGTTAAGAGTTGTAGTGTATTACCTAATAATTGTTGCCATTATCTTAGACTCTAAATATAGCCTGCAACTGAGAAACAGTTTGTTAGTTTAAATGCAATATTCCAGGGTTAGGTGCCAATTCTATTCTGTAGTTTTTGCTGTGATAATGACCAACTCCCAAGTCCCAATGGTTTAAAAGAACAAACATTTGTTTCTTGTTCGCTTGTGCTATTTATATCTCTGTGATTGTCATCAGCTCCATATGTCTCCTCATTCAAGAACCCATGCTGAAGCAACAGTCCCTATTTAGGTTTAGTCATCTCCATGGAAGAAGGCAGAGATGCTAAAGAGGTTGAGCAGAATCATGAAATTATATTTGAAGCTTCTGTTTGGAAGGATGCATTTTGTATTATTTTCTAATATTTATGTGATTATAAGGTCAAGCCTGACAGTGAGTAGGGAATGTTTATGCAAAAAGAGGAAAGGATGTGAATATTCTGGAACTGTAGTACAGTCTTATGCCATGGTGTGAAACTTCTTGTATCATAAGACATGCTTTTATAGACCCCAAACAGGTATACAGAGGTGGAACAAACATATTTGTAAAATCTGCATGATTTTAATAATTAAAATATTAAGTAGGTTAAACATGCTTTTTCTTATTGTTGGTGGAGTTTTTTTAACCACCTTGCTAAGATTAAATAGAAAAAATTATTCTCTATAAGTAATTTTGTTGGCTTGGGAAACCTTGATAAATCAAAGGAGAATGACTAGAGAACTTGTGACCTTTTCTTTTCTTTATTTCTCAGAAATTGGATAATAAGATGAGGAAAGAAGAAGAAAGAAGAGGAGAGGAGAGAAGAAAAGAAAAGATTAGAAACCCAGCTGCATTCTTTGTGTAACAACAACAGAAGCAGGGAGGAGATAGAGAATAAAATATTTTAATAACTCCAAAGAATCTGTGACATGGATTAAGTTATTACTGATACTGTATTAATGACCATATGCATGTTATAATGTGAAATATTAACTTTGTAATGCAAAAAGTTTTTCTCCTGGGTGAATTATAGATAATTCATTGAAACTGTGAATATGTCCAGGAAGGAGATAAGACCTAATTTCACTTGCTTCCTAGGGACTAGATACTGAGGAAGCTGAACCATTTCTGCAATTCTTATTGTTGCTTCCAAATCCTAGTTAGTAATGTTTCATTTCATGGAAGGAATGGTATTTTCTCTGACTTTAGGGGCTGTCAATGCTCAATGCTATATATGTAAATATATCTCCATACTCTTACTCTATAGTTTCTACACTCTCTTCTTCCTTTGTGTTTTAATAACCACTTTTGGAGTCATTTCTTGCTTTAGTAGGCAAACAACTTCAGGAACAAATGACAGATTTTTCATGAGTTTGTTTTGGATCTGCTATTCCTTTCCTAATTCTTGTTCTTCTCTTTTACTTTTCAAGTAAGTAAATGAATTTTATATTCCACTTCCTGTGAGAAAGTTATAAACTCCTATGCTTTTTGGAAATGTCTTCATTTTCTATTTTTACGCGTTTTATTTGATAAAAATGATATAATGTAAATGGAAGTGGTACAAAAAATGGTCTTTTGTTGAAATAGACCGAAGACTGCAACCTCATGATTCAACTTGTTCCTGCTTCAAAGTTGATTATCTTTCTGCCTCTCTGATATGTGGATAAAGGTTATATTGTAATTATATTGTAACATTGCAATTCTATGAAAAACTGTCCTAACCACTGTAAATCAAGGACTGAGTTAATACCGCCATTGATAATTGAATACTCTTAACTTTTAAAATAATAAATATAAACAAATGAGGTCTGAATCTAGTTAGAAGAAATTAAAAATCTTATTGCTAAAAGACAGTATTTACAGTGTATAATTTCTGGTTGAAGGTATTTCTATTTGAGGAGGAAACTGAAGAAAATGCCAAACTATGATGTAAGTTTCACTTCACAGCCAGTATGAATGGAAGATGTATTAAATGAAGGTCAAGAAAGTATTAAAACCAAATGCAGCCATGAGTTTAGAACTCAAATTAGATCACAGGAAATATAATTATTTCTTAACGAGCCAGATTCTGTCAAACTATGTTGTTACTGAGTAGAAAATAGAAAACTTATTAGCCAACTGCAATAATTCTCCCAGACTTCTGAGGGCTCATTTTAAAACTCATTGGTTGGGTTCAATTCAGAGAACAACAACATTAAGAATCTGGGGCACCTGTTATTCAGAGTGAGAATGCCCTTTTCAGTTTCACTTCTTATAATGCCAGAGGGAACTCTAAATGTAATTTTATCTCCATGACTGACCAACTCCATAATTTATGTGGAACCAAGCTGGGGCACTATATTTAACTTGCACTGGCTTTATAGGAAAATGCTTTGAAAACACTGTCTTTACAATGTTACAATAAGAGTCATCTGACATCGTTTGCATGACTTATAATTATCCCACGCTTATTGTACCTCCACATATATAATGTTATACAGAGAGTCATGTGAAGAGAGACAAATTTTTAGTGTTCTTGAGGCTCCTGTGCGGATAGAAAATTAAAGGCAGAATCCCATCCTTTATGTAAGGGTAGAAGATTGATGCAGAAAATTGTTGGTAAAACTTTGACATAATCAGGTATGATATATGAGAATAATGTGCTTAGTTTTTTTTTTTTATTTAGTTGAGTCATATTTGCCAGAGATAAGACACACAATGAGCCATTAAATTGGTTTTAATTTTGTGATTTTATTGATTAGCCTAATGTTAGTTTTCTAATTTTATGATCTGGTTAAAACCTGACGTTGTGACTACAAAAATAATGCTGATAAAATGGTTCTAACTTATTTAATACATTCAGGTAATACTTATATCCACCTATGAGATGTTTGAACAAAGAGAGGGTTTGAGGCATCAGGTGTTTGAGATCCTACAAGTGCTGTCATCAGCTAGCTAGGATTCAAGTCCAAGGCAGTGAATCAACCTTTTTCTCTATGATTTTCTCAGATATACCCAAATC
This sequence comes from Graphiurus murinus, assembly GCA_004027655.1. NCBI lineage: Eukaryota > Metazoa > Chordata > Mammalia > Rodentia > Gliridae > Graphiurus > Graphiurus murinus. The sequence continues at coordinate 48,355 of PVLC010001868.1, read as the reverse complement.
AGAATACCAATTTGTTACTTGTGATCAAAACCATTACATCAATGTCAAAACCCTGAAACAAAACCCTGCCGTTCTGTCAACCTTCCAGTTCCTTCAAATCTACCCTCATCTCTCTCTTACACAAAGTCCTAGAGTTCTACTTTGAAAACTTCTTTATTTTTAATGAACTCTGGAAACAGAGTAATTACTTTAAATTACCTCCCAATTCCTCGTTCTGGGGTTTGGGCACATTAAGAGACTGCTCCATGACTCAGTTTTTGAAGTGAAAATTGTCAATAATTTTCCTGTGTTAAGGATGTGATAGTAATTGAATTAATAGTTGTAAAATACTCATAATAGCATGTAATACAGAGTATGTGCTTATAGTAATGTAACATATTATTATTATCATGAACGACCGCTGCATCTTGACTTCTGTGCTCCCCCATTGGAAATTATCTGCTAAATACATGATAAAAATTAGTCACTCCTATTATATTCTGTTCACCTAACAATAAATACTTTTTTTCTTTTGAACTTCAACAGTGTATATTCTTTATATTTTATTGTCATTTTGGAGTCTTCTTTGTTGTTGTTTTCTAAACTATTATTTAAATATTTATTGCTTTTTAAATTTCAATATATGTCATATAATCAGATGTGTAGTTTTTGATTCTTAATTAGAACATACGTTTCTTGGAGAATGTTAAGAACCTTAATATTCTTAAATGGATAACGTATCATTATTGCCCCAATGTGTTAATATCAGCATAACACATTAGTCATTTAAAGTAGTCAAGATATATTAATTGTTAATTTTGAGCTATTATTAAAATTGAAAATTTCAAGATAGAAAATAATATATTACTAGAGTATTAAATGCAAGTTGACAAGAACCCACACTTAATTTATTAATTCTTTTTTTCTAGCAAATGATATTGAGTATTGATATTGTACTACGTGCCAGGATCTAGCGTAAAAACAATGACTTTTTTTTTTCTCATGAAATTTAGAATATGACTTCCTTAACATACTAACAAATCACCTAGGGAAATTGTTAAATTTTAAGTTCAGATTCAGTACTTCTAGGGTGGAGCCTAGAATCTGGATTTCTGATGACATCCTACATGGTTCTCATGCTCCTGGCCCTAAAAATGCATAATGAGTAGAAAGCACCTAAGCTCTCCCTAGCTAAAGGCCTACTTTAGTATTTGGCATTGGCCACTTCCCTTTCCTTTCTTCTTCTGAAAGTAGAGGACAGCCTATTTTGAAATGCCTTATATGCCCTACTTAGCCCAGAAAAAGTGAAGGAACCAATATAAACAGTGGGCAGCTGAGCTGTGGGAGAAAGGCTTGCACGATGTATTAATCAGCATGTGGTCTCAAAGGATAAATGTCTCTGTTATAAATGAAATGTCATCAATTATGCTCACCCAGAGGAGTTCATTGAGGAGAGCTTATATAACAAATACCATAATGTTGAATATTGCTCAAGAGTCTTCTCCATTGATAAGTTATAGATTTAGTCCCAGAATTTATTGCATTCTGATTGTGTGATTAAAAACCCATTTCACAGCCAGGTGTGGTGGTCATGCTTGTAATACCAGTACTTGGGAATGTGAGACAGGAGGATCTCAGGCTCATGGCCAACCTGAGGAACTTAGTGAGATCCTCTGCAACTTAGTGAGACTTGTTTCAAAATAAAAAATAAAATAAAAATAGGGCTTGAGTGTCTCTCAGAGGTAGAATGCCCCTGGGTTCATTCCCAGTACCACAAAAGAAACTCAAAAGAACACACAAAAAACAAACAACAACAACAACAACAACAAAACTGTTTCACAGTCACATCAACATCTGATCTATTAGGTCTTGGGACCTGATTGAATGTAGATAAAGATTTCTTGTGCCTTTGGAGTCTTATTGAGGAAATTTTTACCCATGCCTATATACATGGTCCTATGTCTGTCCTCTTCAAGTAAATGAAAAATCTCTAATCTAATTTCCAGCTCTTTGATGCATCTTGAATTGACTCTTGTGCAGGGTGACAAAATGGAATTTATTTCCATTTTTCTGCATGTGGATAACAAGTTCTGCCAACACCCTTTGTTGAAAAGGATATCTTTTTTCCTGCATGTTTTTGTCAAAAATCATTTGGCTATGATAGATGAGATTGCATTAAATCGAAAAGCTTCTGTGCAGCAAACTACCAGGAACCACATGAGATAGTTGAAAGAATGGAAGAAGATCTTTGCCATATACACTTTCAATAGAGGACTAATATATAGAATATACAAAGAACTCAAGAAACCACCAAAAAAACAACCCAATCAAAAAATGGACAAGTGAACTAAATAAACACTTTTCAAAAGAAGAAATACAAATGGGCAATAAGTATAGGAAAAAATGTTCAACATCACTTGCAGTCAGAGAACTCAAAACTACCCTGAGATTTCACCTAACCTCAATGGAATGACAATCATTAAAAACACAAATAATAAAAAATGCTGGCAAGGTTGTGGAGAAGTAGGAAGTCTGATACATTGTTGTTGGGATTGAAAATTAGTGCAACCACTTTCAAAAACTGTGGCGGTACTCAGAGGAATGGAAATGAACCTACCACATGACCCAGCTATACCACTCCTGAGTATCTACCCAAAAGAATTAAAACCAGACTATCATAGTAATGTATACATATCTATGTTTATAGCTGCACAATTAATAATTACCAAACCATGGAACTAGTTGACATGTCCATCAACAGATGACTCCAGAAAAAGGGTGAGAAACCTTAGTGGAGTGGAGTGAAGGAAGGGACCTAACTGAGGGAGATAGGAGTGGCGGGGAGGAAGACTTGAAAAGGAAACACTTCAATGGGCATGATATACATATACAAATTTAGCAAAGCCAATCACTGTGTTGAGCATGAGAAGGTGGGGAGGGTGAGGAAGTGGGATGGGAACTGGGGGAGGACTCAATGAGGGCTGTGTGCATGTGTGCCTCTTTCACCCTGAACCTCATCAAGATGTATGATTATAATGCGTCAATAATGAAAGAATGTAGAAGATGCTTTATTGTTCTAGCTCTGCTTTTTATTTCTCTTGCCATTCAAAAAATTCAAGGACACAAGTCATCAATAGAATTAATGAGGTAATTATGCCAAATTTTATGCAATTCTACATATCTCTAGGTTAGACTGGTTGTAGAAATCCAATAATTTTATTTAAAAATTTATAACAAGTATATATAAAATCATAATATGTACATAATTTGTATAGTGTTTATGTCAAACTTATTAGAAAAGCCAGTCTTCTTTTATGCTTATCCTGTGAAATTTCAAATAAATCAGTCTTGGCTCATTCCCAATTTTTCCTATTTTTCAATCATATTTATTATCTTTGGAATATTGAATTGATTCTATTCCTCTCATCTCTCATATGAGAGTTTCTGAGTAAGACTTTATAATTTCTGATTATTTTAGTCAGTGTCCTGCTGTCCCTGTGCTATTCTGCCCTTGAGAAGTGAGTTCTGAGGCAGATTCCTGCGTGTGTGTGTGTATGTGTGTGTGTATGTGTGTGTGTGTGTGTGCACGCCCGCGTGCACATGTGCATGCGCCAGTTTAGTTTTATACTATCTTTCATATCAGGTGTAAATAAATAATTATACTTTTGTCATAGTCTTGAATTAGCTTTTGGCAGCCATCTCCTGGTGACTCACAGCACCATAAACATGAAATATGCATGGTTCCATTATAAAATGCAGAATAAGAAACTTAAAATGCCATATGAGGGCACAAAACACAACAATGATGATGATCTGGGTGAGATTCTAAACTGCCATGGTGGAACTCTTACAGGGACTTGCAATGTACTTATTTAGGAGATGAGTAGAATATTATCAGTGATTTGGGGTGCAGACCCATGAATAGGTATAATATTAAAGTGTTACCTCTTCCTTCTTTTCACCTTCCTACAAAGTATAGTTGCTGTTTATTTTCCATCTAGTAGTTTTCCTTCTCAGACCTAAATAATAACTATTTTTTAAAAGCATTATAACTTTTAAGCAAAAGAGTGCATCACTGATCTATTCATTTTTAATTTTTTTATTATTTTGAAAAGTGGAATTTAATCTTAGTAAAGAAACACTTATCATAATTTACCCATAGGATTTTAAATAATTTTAAGTTAAGGATACAAGTGTATTAAACAGAAATGCTCTTCCTTGCCCAGGCACTTCATGAAACTGTGAAATGCTAATATTATGAAGGCATTCACAGAAAGAAGATTACAGAAGATTCCTGGAGCCAGGGCTTATTGGTTATTTATATTTAGAAAAAAAGGTTATTATCTACAATTCTGTTTTATAGGAGAAGACATGTTTGCTAAGTGTCCGTTTTTAGAGTACTTCAACACAGGTAGAATAAGATAGAGGATAATTCACTGCTATTCACCTATAGTTTATAGTCAGTGGATGCAATGTATTCGAATCTGTGAGCATGGAATTCAATACACGTGTTCTGCTCCCCCAGAACCAGTATAATGTGGTGATACTTGGTAAATATAATGCTATGCAAAGAAAAAATTCCTTTTGATGTGTTTATTCCATTGGCTTTGACCAGCAGACCTTCAAAACAATGGTGCTATTTTATCTTTACGTTTGTGCCTCTTGATATCCAACTCAGGACCTACTTACTATTACCCCTTAAAGACCAATATGTGGGACTGCTTGGTGATTTCTAATTCCTGTGTGCTTATATTCTTGAAACTATGTTATATGTTAGTCTCACTTCATATAAATTTATTTTCTATAGATAGCCATGAAATTGTCAGATAAAAATGTTATAATGACCACTCCTGCATATTTTTTCTGGCAGAATTTTGTTTTCTTCTTGAAGTTCTAAATTAAGGAATTTTCTTCTGTAAATTATTCCACATATATCTCTTACATTCTTCTTATGCATAATTCTATATGTATACACATATACATATGTGAATATATGTGTATATGTACACACAAAAATGTACTCAATATGTGATGTGTTTACTATTGGAATGTTGAGTTTGAAGTGCCTATGAAATATACAGTACTGAGATTGAGCCAGAGTTTAAAGCCTGGTTTGAACCTCATGAAAGCACCCTGCTTAGAGGCACGGTGAAACTGAACATCAATAACTATATGGTAGGTGAAGAAATCAATGTGAATTTTGATTTGGAACATGCATTTAGCTTCCTGTTTGCTGCATGAATGGCATATCTGTCCAATTTGCAGTCATGCCTCCTCAATCAGTCTCTGAAATTCTACTGGGGTAGTATGATTACTGCTTATCACTTTTATATAATAATATCATCCCAACAACATGAAAAGAATGTTACTTACCTCGCTGTGATGGTTAATGTGTATCAATGACTGAACTAAGGGAAGGCCAGAGAGCTGGTAAAATATTTCTAGGTGCATCTGTGAGGATGTTTCAGAAAAAGGTTAGCATTTGGACTAAATGAAAATGATATGCCCTCGCCATGGGAATGGGCATCGTACAATCCATTCAGGGTTTGAACAGAACAAGAAAGGCAACAGAAGGGTGAATTCTCTTCCTTTGTTTGAGTTGAGATATCCATCTTCTCCTGCCCGTGCACTTCTTTGCTTTTGGTTCTTAAGCTTTCAGACTCAGAGTTACATTATCAGTCCCCTGATCCTCAGGCCTTTGGACTGGTACTGAGTCACACCACCATCTTTCCTGGTTCTACAACGTGCAGACAGCAGATCATGGGACTTCTCAGCTTCCATAACTACATGACCCAATTCTATACTAATGCTTGCTCTTGTGTGTACACACACACACACACACACACACACACACACACACGATTAGTTCTGTTTTTCTGGATAACACTGGCTAATACCTCCTCAATTCCTTTATTTTAGACAGACTAAACCAAACCAACCATCAGAGTTTTTATGCCTAATTTCTTTTATGTGTAATGTATATAAATTACACCTGTGTTTTAAAGAAAGATGAAACTATTGCTTCTTTCTTGTAATATTTTTTTCTATTTTGGGCACCAGTGTTATAATGATGACTATTAAACTAAATGTGAAGCTTTCTGACTTTTTCTATGCCATTTGTGAATCCCAGTTATAACAGAGTTGTCAGATAAACAGAAAAATGTTCTATTTAAAAATTCTCTGAAAAATATTTAGAAAAATCAGTGTTTCTCTTAATTAGAAATTTAATAAATTTATAGATAAAACTATATACACTTGTTTTCTTGATTTAAATTACATTTGTTTTATACTTATTGAGTTCCTCAGATTTTCCATCAGTGCCTAAGTCAATTTGGTCATTTTTTATTTCACTAGAAAAAAAATCATCTTTGAGTCAATATTTTAATTTTCACTGTATAGCCTTTACCTATGTGTACTGAAATATATTTTGTTCTGCCTAATGCTTTTAATGGTGAGACTTTGGAATGACTGTACCTATTATTTATTTTTTCATAGATTCAGATTCTTTAGTATTTTTAAACTGCTATTTTAGTAACTTCTTTTTTTCTTTAATGCTTTTATACTTCTTTTTAAGCATTGTTTTCTTTTTTCTATACAGGTAATAAAAGCTTTTTTCCCCCCTAATCTTTGAAATAAGTGCATTAGTTAGAAAATTCTTATCTTCACAAAAATACACTCTAGGCTAATTATTCTCCTTTTAGAGCTGCTTTGTCAGTATTCTATTAGGATTTAATTTACAATTTTCTCATTACCATTGATTTATAGATAATTGTTGTATTCATTTGCTGGGGCTGTCATAACAAATTACCACAAACGGCGTAACATAAAAAACAGGAATTACTATCTCACAGTTGTGGAGGCTGGACATTTAAAATACAGGAGCTGGGAATGTAGATTCCTTCTGAGGGCTGGGAGGCAGGATCTGCTGCAGGTCTCTCTCCTGGCTTCAGATGACCTCTCTGTGTCTGTGCATAATTTTCCCTCTGTACATGTCTTTGTCCAAATTTCCCCTTTTTATAAAGACTTCAATCAGTTTGAATTAGAGGCCTACCTCCACCAGGATTATTTTATCTTAGCCTAACTAATTACATCTGCAAATCCTCTACTTATAAACAGAATCACATTTTGATGAATTAGATGTTAGGACTTTAGCATATGAATTTGTAGGGCACAATTCAATCCATAATAGCTGTTAACCACAAGTTGTTCAGAAGTGTATTTAAAATTTCACTGAGAAAGAATTTTTAATGAATTGTTATGAAGTGAATATTTTCATGTTTCTAGGTAGCTAGGCTTCTTGAGCACAGAAGACTACAACCTAGTCGAAAGGACTAACTTTGGAAGTTAGGTTGATTAACTAAAAGACCAATAGACTTATATCTCTAATGTATTTATATTTCAAAGGGATATGACACCCTGAGCCACAGAGGCAACATTTATATTTCAAAGGATTATAGACCAGAGGGAATGAGGGCTTCTTTTCCTCTTTTAGAAGGGGAGAGGGACTGCAAGCATATAAACTCCTAGATTCATAGCTTCAGTACAAGAAATTCACTTTCATGTATGCTTAACACCCATTTGACCTCAAGTCTCATTGCTCCAGAAAAAGGAAGAATTGGCACATCAGAAATCATTGTTAGTGCTTAAAAAGAAAATAAAAAATTTGCCTGGACCTAGAAGCTTCATGCTATTTTAAAATAACATGTTTTATAAATACAACTTTACAAGGAGATTTCTTAGAATGAATATGAGATCAGCCAGATTTTTAATATTCAAAAGTTAAAATCACATTTTCTTAGGAACAAACCTAGATCTTCTGAATATTCCCTTTCGTAGTTTTGTGTACTCCCCTATTCAGTGGTACATTACTAGTATATTTTATTAAATCTCATTTTTCCTCTTTCTGCCCTCTGTTATCAACTAACGATATATTTTTTCATAACTTGGTCAAAAAGAAAGCAAACAAATAGGTCACTTTTGCTTTAGAATATTGAGTGCTTTAGATTCTGGTTTGACAATGACATCTACATCTACATCTTGATTTTTTTTCTGTATGCTATTTTTCTTTTTTTATTGTTTATTTATTTTTCTTTTTTATTATTCAGCACGGATTTTTTATACATTACTTGAGTACAACAGGGTTACATATACATTTATGACACATCAGTCATTGTCAGAGCACAATTAGCATCACTTCTTCATTTTCCAGTATAGCCCACATTCCTAACATAGTCTGGTCAAGCAAACTTTCTAGAGTCATAAAACCTGGATGCTATTTTTCTACGTACACAAAAGGTTGCAAGATTTTAGAATGGAAAAAATCTTGAACAAATGCTTTTTACTGCAGGCCAAAGTTACATGACCAATTCAGGACCAAAACCACTAATATGGTTTTTGAATCACCTTTAAGACAAAGAGAAGTAAGGACAAAATAAGATACAAGACTGAAACATGATAAACACAGAAGCAATAAGAAACTCCTTTCCTTCTGGGGTACTTGCTTGACAAAATAAAAATTACTCAAAGAAATAGTGTGAAGACATTGATATGCTGCTCTTTGGGAAGCCACATTTGGAAAATGATTTCATTTGAGGCTTCTGATTCTATATTGTCTGAGGAGCAACTAGAGGCATTTAACCTAAGTGCTGCCATTACACAACATTATATGTGGTAATGTCCCAGAGGTGCACTCAGAGCTTCAGTCCCTGTAGTTTCCAAGAGCTACTGATAGAGGACTTTCTAAAGTGGATACTGAGAATAGAAAATCTTGGAGGCTTAAAAGGTTGAATATGCCTTATGGATGACTGTACTTTTGTACTACTAGTCAACTATATTTCCTAGAATAAATGTGAAACTGTGGGGGAAATTAGTAAAATAGGAAGTTAGGCGTATGTGCATATGCCTAACAATTGTTTGCGAAAGTATTGACATTTAAAAGCATGAATTCATGCTTATTCCAAATTCTATTACATATAATCAGAAATTTTATACTACTAAATTTATAAATTTTTGTTGTTAGACTGAGGAGGAAGAGAATAGTTCTTTGAAGTGACAACCAGTGTAATCTCTTTCACTTATTTGTTCTTCTGCCTTCCTGCAACCTCTCAAACCTCAGTTTTCTCATTTTTAACATGGGAATAATATCTATACAGGCCTCAGGATGTTTGTTATGCTTAAATGAGGCTGTGTCGGAGACCATGATGTACAAAAGAGTTAAGACCTAAGGGTCTAAGGGCTGTTTGCAGTCCATGTGTAGCTGAAGTACATTCTATGCTGACACTAAGAATGCATAAAAGAACTATGTGCTAACCATGGACATCAGGTGTGCCCACAAGTGCTGGCCACAAAGTTAGTAGGATTTCATAAGGTTAGTAGGTTTTCTTAAGGGTTAATGAAAATAGCCATTGAATGGTAAACTTGGGCAGAAGTATGAAATATACTTTTAGACAATAGGTTAGGTTAAATGTTAATGTATGGCTAAAGGGTTTCGGGAATAATGTGTTTTCTTAAAACGATGAGATTTTCTGTAAAAGTATGTTTTTGATCTTTACATGTGATGATGTTTTTCTGTGAAATGAATCAAAATCACCTGATATTTTTCTTCTGATGTTTTTCCTAGATGATCTTCCTTGTATGATTGTGTAAAAACACCCTGAAAAATAAACTTGGTGCTTCAGTATTCACTGATAGCCTTCCCGAAAACATGGAATCTTGACTCTTTAATCAATCCTCACTTTCTCTTCTCAGGACTGATTGTGCCAGCAGGGTTGACCCAGGAATCCCGTCGGAGACCAGAGGAACAGAGTGATAGAGAGGGGAAAGTTTATTGTTCTGAGAACAAAGGAGAACAACCAATTTTTATAGGTAGGGTAGGGGGCGGTCTTGCAGGACCAGGTACGGGGCTTCATAGGATGGGACGAAGGGGAAGAAATTGGAGCCAGTCAGAGGTGATAGGCTGGCTAGTTCCTGGGCAAGGGAAGGCACCGCCAGCTGATGCCCAGAAGAGAAGCAGGAATTGTGCCATGTTGGGGTGCTTTATGGGGATTCTGTTCCAACAGAAGAAACGAATGTAAATTATTTTTTAAAAATCATCTTAGATATATAAACATTCCCTAAGAACCCATAAGGATTTTTTGTAGGCCAGACATTGGTATAGGTGTTTGGAGAAGGTTGCAAGCCCACCAGCCCAGTCCTTGTCTTCAAGGAAGTTATGAATTTGTGGATGTGAAGTTGTTGGGTGTGGGAAAAGAAATGACAGACTTGCAAACTAACATAGAATAAAGTAAAAATAATTGGCGTCAAGAAGCAGAAGAGGATTGTGGTGGTGAGGTCTGTTTTAAAGTGACATTTGAGTTGAAGATGACAAGGAGAAGGAACAGTGAGTGCGGAGTGAGATGCCAATGAGCTTGCCATCTTCAAGAGTCAGAAAGAAGGTCAGTTACCCGCACAGTGTCATTGGGAAGCAAGTGGGGACTCATGAAAAGTAGGTGGTGGTATGTTGGCAGAAATATATCATAGAGAATTTAGGGGACTACTGCAAGGATTCTAGAAATTGTTGATTTTACAATGGTAAATCACTGGCAGGTTCTAAGCAAGGAAATTATATGACCTGATTAACATTTTAGAAAAATCTTTCTGGCTAATCTGTGGGAGATGACTTAGAGGAGAAAAAGTTAAAGTAGGAGGAGCAATCAGGAAGTTACTGAAGTTGACACCATGGGGGATGAGACTGACCTGAACTAGGATGGCAGATTGTTGGATCTGGAATATACTTTTCAGTTAGATGCAATAAGATGAGTTAGAAGAGATGTGTGAGATAAAGATAGAAATGATAATGACCTCAGAGTTCTATGTGAATTCCTAAGCAAACTAAGAGATAGATTTTTTTTTCCTTTCTTGACTAATCAGAGCAGATGACAGACTGCAAATTAAGTAGATAAGAAAGAGTAGACAAAGAAAAACCAACCCCAAACTCCAAAATAAAGCAATAAGGGACCAAACAGGTTATTATGAAATCAGTATGGAAACACAGAAATTCAGTCTTCTAGAAATGATCTAAAATGTTTGGTGTGATGTTTTCACTTTTTTTAATTTCAAATGGCTTCCGTAAGAAAATGCATAACCATTCATTCACTTCCAGATACCATCCCTGTATGGTATCATAATGTATCATAATGAAGATTATGAAGGATATTTTTGACTGATCCATCCATGCTTTGGAGATGTTTGCCTTAGTTATTTGTATAATATGAGTTAGAATTACTTAAAGCATGAAACATTCTAAATATAGGATAGAAATATAACTGAATTATAATGTTGAATTTTGAAAAATTATTATAAAATTTCACTCTATAATGTGATAATGTTTAACACCCTGGTTATGAGCATTCTCATAATTTAGAAACAGTAGCCTCTCTGGGTGGGATGCCACATGCCTGTAGTACCAGTACTTGAGAGGCTGAGACAGGAGGATCACAGGTTTGAGGGCAGCACAAGGTAACTTAGAGACCCTGTTTCTAAAAACAGGGGAGCTGGGGGTATAGATCAGTGCTAGAAGTACTCTGGGTTCAATATCCAGTACCACAATAAAATAAAATAAATTCAGTAGTAGCCTCCCTTCCCACTTAAAAAAACACAACAACAAAATAAAAGGATATTATAAACCATCTACTAGATATAAAAAGAAAACCAGTTAACAAAAAGGCAGATGCTACATTTCCTTTTGTACCCAGTGAAAATAGACTATTACTGATGAGGTAGGCAGAGTGCTATATACTCTCCAAGATATTTTCATCCTTATTCTGGTATATGTGAATATGCCGTTTTATGTGGCAAAAGGAGCTTTGCAGATGTAAGAAAATTACAGACTTTAAACCTGAAAGATCATTCTGGCTTATCTGGATGGGCTTGGTCTAATCACATGAGCTTTTAAAAGCAGAGGATTATGTTTTCAGGAGTCAGAGACATGTTAGAAGGATTCAGAGAGCTGTGAAGCATGAACTGGGACTCACAATTTCTGAAGGAGTGTCCATGTGGAACACAAATGAAACATAGGCTAACTCTAGGAACACAGACTGTATTTCCCAATTCATACTGTCAGCTAACAAAGACACAAGGCCTTATTCATACAACCACAGAGAAGCAAATCCAGGGAACAACCTGCAGGAGTCAGAAGTAGACATATACCCAGATCCTCCAACCAGGAATGCAGTGCTGCAGACAAGATTTTGAATTGTGAAAATTTAAATACAGGACACAAGTGAATTACATTGTACCTGAATTTATAATTGCTAATAGGTATTATTTTAAGCTGCTAGGTTTGTGATAATTTTTAATTACTACAAATGATGAACAGATGAAATCAGTTCATCATTTGTAGTAATTAAAAATTATCAGAAGCAAAAGAGAAAAAACAATCTTTCTTTAAATATTTGTTTATATAAAGTTATGTAGTGAAAAAAAATAAAAGAACATTTCCAATAGATTTGGTATATTTTCTAAGTAATTTTTACTTGGAAGGTTTAATTTTCTCTTCTAGCTATATTATGCCATTAAATCAAACTGAAAACTAAGACATGATGGTGCATGCCTGTAATCTCAATACTTGAGAAGCTAAGAAAGGAAGATTACAGTTTCAAGGCTAGCCTTGGCAACTTAATAAGATGTTCAGCAACTTAGCTTGTTTCAAAAGAAAAAGGGCTAAAGCTATAGTTTGAAGGTAGAATATCCTGGGTTCAATCCCCAGTACAAAAATCAAAACAAAACAAAAACGTAGGGCATGGTGGTGTACACTTGTAATTCCAGTACTTGGGAGACTGAGATAGGAGGACCGCAGGTTCGCAGCCAGCCTCTGCTACTTAGTGAGGCCCTCCACAACTTAGTGAGACCCTGTTTCAGAATAAACATAAAAAACTGTTGTGGGTGTAGCTTGAAGGTAGAATGCCCCTGGGTTCAATCCCCAGTTCCACACACACAAAAACAAAAACAAAAACAAACCACAAATAACTGAAAGCTAGTAAAACTAAAAGATTTTAGTCAATGGAAAAAGAAACATTCAAAATTGTCCAATTGATTTTTGAAGTTTATATGCTATTTACTTAAATGCACAGAATATATTCCTGGAATATTCAGTGACATTAATTTGTACACCCTGGATAAATTAAGTGGTTTCCCTGTGACATATCTTTCTTACCACCAAGTGTAAAAATTAATAGAATCTACCTCAAAAGTTTATCATGAGGGTAAATGATCAGGGAATCAACCAGGAGATAGAATTACAAGCTCACAGGAAGAAAGGTTTCTACTGTATTGCTGTGCTTTTTGTTTCTGTAGTACTGGGATTGAACCCAGGGCTTTGCACATACTAGGCTTATAGGTGTGCACCCCTGTACCACCTGACTATACTATATTGTTTGTGTGTGTGTGTGCGTGTGTGTGTGTGTGTGTGTGTGTGTGTCTGAAGGCATTTCTATATCAAAAGTATAATTTTAGATATAAATGTAGAGCTATAGATAAATATACCTAAAGCCAAACTACATGAGAAAAATTCGCTCGTTTAATTATATGCGGCTATAATTCAGGGTAAGCGACTTGTCTTTCCTATCTTCTTTATGCTCATCATTAACTCAGTGTATCTTAGGTATTTTTACTGTCTCTATTGCTCATTGTTATGATACATTAACTTTCACAAACAGAGCTTCTATATTTCAATACAATCAACAAAAGCCTATACATAAAAACATTTCTCATGGTTTTTTGCATAATAGGAAAATTGTTTATATTGAAGTAAACTACCTTTTAAGCTGGAGTGCAAGGACTGTATAATATTTGTCTTGATAAGATGTAGACAACAGTTCCTGGTAAATAGTATATGCATAATAATGTTCAATAAGACATAATCATAGTTCTCCTTGACTTCAATATTCATTGTTATCCATAGCATTTAATTTATCATTCTCTTATTTTGTTAGTTTTTTTTTTTTCATTCCTCTTCCTGGCTTTAAATGCCTAGCTGTAGGTATTATTTATTGGCTCTCTATTATTCTCTTCTTAGTTTTGAGTACCTCTTCATCAACTAACTCCTACTTAGACATATATTTTTGTAGCCTTAACATTTTCTTCTCCTCCTCCTCCTCCTCCTCCTCCTCTT
>PVLC010001868.1:17107-34127 GCA_004027655.1 Graphiurus murinus | reverse complement strand
AAAAATGAGAAGTGAACTAAATAGAAACTTCACAAAAGAAGAAATACAAATGGCCAATAAATGTATGAAAAAAATGTTCAGCATCATTAGCAATCAGAGAGATGCAAACCAAAACTCCTTGAGATTTCACCTAACCCCAATTAGAATGGCAATCATTAAAAAACACAAACAACACAAAATGTTTGTGAAGGTGTGGAGAAGTGGGAACTCTAATACATTGTTGGTGGAATTGCAAATTAGTGCACCACTTTTGAAAACAGAATGGAGGATCCTCAGAAGAATGGAAATGAACCTACCATGTGATCCAGCAATACCACTTCTGGGTATATACCCAAAAGAATGGAAACCAAACTGCCAGACTAATATATGTGTATCTATGTTTATAGCTGCACAGTTCTTTTAACATTTCCTAAAGTAGTTCATGATTTGTTTGTCTCTGCCATTAGATCTGTTCACCTTATAAAGATTTTTTCTTCACTAGAAAAGAGAGGACCTAATTCCTTCCCTTCATCCATGACTGGATTTACTAGAGGAGAAAATGATATGATGTCAAATGATATGAAGTAAAAGATATGATGTCATTAACATCATTGTCTAATTGAGGCAACACTACAGCAGTAGAATCTTCTTGCATGTGACTGAGAGAGGATAGCTGATCAGAAAGTTTTTTTATAACACTAAGTATCTGCTCCAAGTGCTCAATGGACTGCCTTCTAACCAACAGGGAAAGCAGAAACAATTGACCCCAGTACCCCAGATAATTACCATTTTCATCTCTGGGATTCAGCAATTTTGTTTGACTTGCTAAGGGAACATTAAATTACTAGTTTTAGGGAGCTGCCCTCCCTACTGACTTCCCAGCAAGGTAACATTGCCAATAATATTCTGTGTCTATAGAATGAGTTGGGATGGTGCACAGAGCAGCCAGTTTAAATTATAGTTAGAGCTCGTTCAAGTGGACTCTGTTACTCATCGAAATCAATTTGACTGCACAAACAGAGGCTGTGTATAATGTATGCATTTTCTTTTCTGTATTCTTTTTTTCTATTAGTACTTTTCTTGGGGAATTAAACAAAGGTATTTTTTTTAAAGTTATTACCAAGTTTTTCAAGCAGTAGAAAATAGGCCACTACTCACCAAAATACTGTCACCAGATCCTTCACATTCAATGTCTCATTGCTTTTCTGTCCTTGCATAACAGTGCTGACCTCATTATTTACTTATGCCCCTAGTTTCTTTTCTAAGACCAAGCAAAAGTAAATAATGGTGCCTAATGAGACATAAATGACTAATTGTCCAGATGTGTGTGATTGGGTTAAATCAATGGAATGTGAGCAAAGCAATATGACCACTTCTAGTTCTCGCCTTAAAATATTGGGCATGGGTGCTTGCACTTTTCTTTTTGCTTTCTGCAGGCAAGAATAAACTGTGACACTCTCTAAGCATCAAGGAAGATCAAACCTGCTTGGCAGAGCAATGAGATGAAGGAGCCCGAGTTTCTGAATGACAGAATACAGGCAGAGCTTTCCAACAGCTTGGACTCTTATCTTGAGGACTGTGTATGAGAAATAAATCTCCATCTTAAGTAAGTCACCATATTTTGGGGGTATCTTTGTTAATAATAACATAAAATTTACCTTTATCTGTACAGTCTGTCACTCAACTACAACCTTGAGCAATAACATCGGTTTACTTCTGTAATAACTGTACTTCATGTGGAGGTTGAATGTACTTATTAGTTAACATAACACCAGACTGAGACACATGAGACCAGGGTGAAACAGAGGAGACCACAGTTCAAGTTCAGCTCTGAAAACTGAAGAACTTGAGCTAATTATTTAGCTTATTTTACTGATGATGCTTATCACTATCAAATAATATCCTTGACTTGATAATTTGCTTTTGACTGCTTCCCTCTCAGAATGCACACTGTCCAAGTATAATTAACTGAAAAACTTTTAAACCAAATCACTCATCTATGGCACATTGAAAAGGCCCAACATATAGTTCGGGAGAAATAAATGTTTTTGAATTAATCAATTGAAAATGCCTGGTCCTCTTTATGTAAACCATAAGAATTGGGAAAATAACCTCTAAGACTTCCCAATTGTAACATTTTGTAACAATTAGTTTTAATAAGAACATGGAATGGAAGCTCTAACAACTCATTGTGGCTTTGTTAGTATCAAAGTAAATTAGAAATTTACCTTAACACTCAAGAATTAACAAATAATAGGTACTCACCTAAGCAATGGAAATAAAAAGTCCCCGGGGGCATAATGCTTTTGAGGGGGTAAGGTTGAGTAAAGTTGTAAAGGAATAAACTTCAAAATAATTGCCCCATCACTTGAAATTAAGATAAAATGCACTATGATACAACACAATAAGAACTATTGAGACATATGAAAAGTTATATAAGACTACAAATAGGAATGTAATTTTTTTTGCTGAGAGGGACAAATGAGAAAAATTATAGATATTTAAGCTAGTGCTTTAAAGGAAGACTTTCTAGAAAAAATATTGAGAAAGTGGGAAAGACATTATGAGCAGAGATCAACATGTAGTATATTCAGAGAATAACAAATAACTTGTTTAGCAAGAGAGCAAGTGAGAGAGAGTAGAAATATCTGGGCAGAGAAGAGGAACAGGCTTTGATAATAAAGGTATCTGACTCTATTTTGTAGAGACCTGTTTTACCTACCCCCAACCTCTCCTTCTTTGCCCCTTGGTATTGACATGGTACAGTTTTCAGAACAATTACAGTGGCGGCAGTGGTTCTGTAAGTGGGAAAGGAGAGGCAGGAGTAACAGACAGGCTCAGGGTGTGGAAAGGATGACAGACTTAGTGCTGGTCATTGCAAAGCAAATGATCACAGATGTAAAATTGTCATAAATTGATCCTATTTTGGGAAATAGTCTACAGAACTTCTGTCTCACTCTAAAAGGAAAGTCATGGCATGACTAACTTCTAAATGTTACACACTCTGCTGTAGTTGCTCTCCTTGTTGCTGTGTGACCTTAAGCAGGAAACCGAGCGTCAGCTTTGCATCTAAGGACTTTTTATTAGATGAGCCACTTATTCATTTCTAAAATATGTGATGTATAATATTGGATTGGTTCTCTTCCACTGTGAGATACTATAATATTATATAATCCTCAGATTTAATAAAACCATCTTTTCAACAACTCCAGTGATTAACATATTTGAAAATTTGCATGTAGGATTGGAAATATCTTCCATGTAGTAACACATTCATGTGTAACAAAATATTTTCAATTCAAATATTTAAAATGTCATTTAAATATACGAACCATTGAAATAAATGGGAATGAGTAAAGGAAACATTATTTTATTTGAATATTTTTTTTGTGTGTGTGTGTATGTGTGTGTGTGTGTGTGTGTGTGTGTGTGTGTGTGTGTGTCTACATCTTCCCTGTAATCTACCCAGCCTTTACTCCTAAAGGCAAATTTGTTTTAACAAAGCTTTATTTTCTTTGAATGTGTCTAAACATGTTAAGAAGTCCCAGAAAAAAAATCATTATTTGAGAGAAAAGTTGGTTTTTTGAGAGAAAAGTTGGTTGTTTGAGGCAAGAGGAAAACAGGCTGTTTTAGAGTCTTCTGATCTTTTCCTCCAGACACCCAGATTGACACGTGAAGATTGCGCAGTTCTTCCCAAGAGATAACTGCACTGAAACATCTTTCCATGGAGGGAGATATACTACAAAGTGACTGCTCTTAATACACAAGAAACCATAATCCGTTAGGAAAACCACAATTTTTCAAAATAAAACACAGAAATATGACTTAGGACTATTTTTTCTTTATTAATATCTATTGCTTTAATTTTTCTCTCCAGGTCCAGAGGTTTGGAAAAAAGAGGAGAGATTCTAATTTTCTGCAGTTTAAATACTTAAATGAAATCTATGTTATGGATTGGCATAGGAAAACTTAATAGTTTTCCATTGCCTGTTTTTGAAATGTGTTACAGTGTAATGAACACTTTTTGCACTATCTCAATATTGGTTCTCTAAAATTTAGGAAGAAAAATTCATTGCCTTTGGAATGAGGTTTTTATTTACTTTTAAAAATATTTATTTATCTGTAACTGCTGAGAACCAGTTGTTTTAATGACACTCTGTGTTTGTTGCTAATAGAAAAGTTGCTATTAAAATGATGCCATGCTGGGTGTGGTGGTGCCTGCCTGTAATTTCAGTACATGGGAGGCTGCGACAGGAGGATCACAGGTTTGAGAACAGCCTCAAGCAACTTAGTGAGACTCTCAGCAACTCACTAAGACCCAGTTTTAAGAACAATAATATAAAAAAGTCTGGGGGTGTAGCTTGGAGGCAGAATGGCCCTGGATTCAATCCCTAGTACCACCACCACCAAAAAAAAAGAAAAAAAAATCAATTAGTCAATAACAATTTTCAAAAAAATTGAGAGCAGATATATTCATATTATAAAAATGTTAAGTTTGTATGTTTTTAGCATTTAATGGTTTAACACTTTAGTACTAAATAGTGAGGTAACAGATGATTTTATATCCCCTTAATTTCAAAACACAATTATTTTTTCATAATATCATACAACCAAAGAAGTGTGATGATGTTTGTGTACCTTCTCACTAGTTTACCCCTATCTACACATAAGTCCCTTCCATAGTTTCCTTATCAATATTTTTTCAGCCTTAGCATAAATAGCTCTCAGTATTCAGGGCCTTATCAAATACTCAAATGCAGAATCTTAGGAATTTCTCTTTTTTCTGTTCACAGTATACCTTCTGTGAACAGAATAAAGAGAAAATTACAGTTTCTTTAAGGGAATTTTGATCACACGATGAAATTCTCTTTCTCCTTTTCTTTTAACTTTTCCACATGTAGTATAGTTGGTTACTTCCTGCCAGTTGCTATTGTCTAATACAATGAAGTATGTTTACAAAATAATGAAATATTTTTTCAGAACTTAACATACTACTACAAGTTTGATTTTGTAAGCAATGTGTAAACCAACTTATCTGAGAAATTCTGGACACTTTATCAATAGAGACTAAAATTGAATTCACTTCTATAGAGGTTAAATATGGACATCTGCATGTCTTTAATTCAACCAAAGAGTAACACATTTCCTTATTACTGGTTATAAACCACACCTTTCCCTTCCTCCACCTAATTCCCTTCTGATAATAATGCAATTGTTTGGGGGTACTAAAAAGTAGGACCTTATTCTTCTATTTTATTTCACCTTGTCACACTGTCCTCTAATCTTTCTGGATTTATGTGGACTGAAATGTAAAGCTTCAAAGTTTAAGACACACTTACATCGTATCACTAATTGTAGTCATTTTTAAGTGTAAGGTAAGAGATGTAACTAAAAGGTCACTTAGAAATAATTTTGCTTAGGATATGAATCGGAAGAAATGGCAAATGACTTAGAGGCATTTTAAAGAAAATCACTAATAATGCTTCTTGGAGCTTCACTAAATTGTAAAGATCATCCACTGTGCTAATAATAGTGGTAAATACAGTGTGTGGGTGGTTAATGTTAGATCACTCAAATACCCTTTCGAAAGCTTCAAATAGAAGAAAAGCCTGAAAGAAATGGATGAAAAGGAAAACTGCGTAATTGTTGTTAGACTAATGGGAGATGCTGGTTTGAATCTTTACCCTCCGAAACTAAATTACTGCCATAGAAGCAATTATGTTTTGTGCCTTCGTCTTTGGTGCATGCGCTCCTGTGTTCCTTCCTGAAAGAATTGCATCTATCACACAGCTGGAATTGGGATGATAACCCAGATTCATACACAGTCTCTCTCTTGTCTTAGGCACACTTGAAAACTCTCAAAGATGTTTACTCACATTACTAAAAGTTCATGCTCCCTGACTAATTAATGAGTCTATAAATAAACTTGAATGTTCATGTGTGTAGTTTGAAATGTCTCACATGTACCAAGTATGTCACAAAAAGTCAAAAATTAGAAACTGTTATCACTTGGAGGAACATTGTAGTTGTGCATGAGTAGAATCTGGATAATAAATGTGTACTGAATTCACTTGAGTAACTTAAAAAAAAGACCTACACCTAGGCTCCTCTGTAGAGCAATCCAAAAGTACTGTCCAGAGCAGTGGATATTAGCCTTGACTTGAGGGAGTTTTTAAAAATACCACTACTATGGCTCCATTTCGAATCAACTAAAACAATTAATTCAGAATCTCCAGAGAATGGATATATACATTTATTCATTTGGCTTTATTGAAACATAATATTTACATATGTATGTATATATATATATATATATGGCATAGTATAATAATTTGATAGTGGAGACCATTATGTTAGAAATTATTTTTATTTTTATTTTCTTACGGTACCGGGGATTGAACCCAGGGGCATTTTACCTCTGAGCTATACCCCCAGTCCTATTTTTTATTCTTTATTTTGAAACACGGTCTCACTAAGTTGCGGAGGGCCTCACTAAGTAGCTGAGGCTGGCCAGGAACCCAGATCCTCTGGTCTTAGCCTCCCAAGTACTGGGATTACAAGTGTGTACCACCTCACCCGGCTAGAAATTATTTTTAAATCTGAGAAAAATGATATGAACGCCCAGGTAACTTTGAAAACAAGCTGTAGGAGTAGGCTTTTTGAAATGCTCTCTAGGGTATTCTACATGCTGGTGAATCCTGGATCCAGATAAACAGTGTTCTTCCCAAACAAGCAAACTGTCC
The DNA here is from genome assembly GCA_004027655.1 of Graphiurus murinus. NCBI lineage: Eukaryota > Metazoa > Chordata > Mammalia > Rodentia > Gliridae > Graphiurus > Graphiurus murinus. The sequence continues at coordinate 27,405 of PVLC010001868.1, read as the reverse complement.
ATCTTCAGGCAACTGGATAGGTTTAAGCAGGATCAGGAAGTCAGTCTGATTTCTGGGGAAAATTTTCTTTCCTCTCCACTGTCTTGTCTTACATTTTTAAATCCTACCAAAATTCTAAAATATCTGTTTTTCATTTGTAGATTATTAGAGTAGAATACTTACTAAACCTCTGACAAAAAAATCAACCACCACCCCAGAAACAACAAAAACAAAAACAAATTCTGGTAGGTGACCTGCAAGGTTGGGTGAAGTGTTTGCGCTGAGGCTAACTGAGCTTGGGAGGGGAAGACAAGGGCTCAGGGGCCTTGCTCTTGATCTGGAGCATCATCAGCTGGTTTGGTCATGTTCTCATATGCCATTCACACTGCTGTGAGTCATCCCAAGTTAGTCAGTGTGTGGAAAGACAAATTTAAAAACTGAAAATGAAAAGAGTGTAATTTCCTTCTAGCTGTATTCTTTAGTGGTTTAGTCTTCTAGGATTGCTGCCGTTACAAAGTCCCACCATTTGAATGGCTCACACAGAGATGGTTATTTCCTTACAGTCCTGGTGGCTCCAAGTCTGAGGTCCAGGTGTGGTAAGGGCTGATTTCTCTGATGCCACTCAACTTGCAGATGGCCAGCTCCTCCTTGTGTCTTCATATAGGTGGTTCTATGTTTGTGCCCTCATATTCTCCTCTTGTAAGTTGCCCATTAGCTTTGGTTAAGGCTGTCCTAATGTCCTCATTTTAACTTAATTACCTCTTTAACAGCTCTCTTTCCAAATATAGCCAAATTTAGAGGTACCAGGGGTTAGGACCTCAACATACAAATTGGGATTGGGGTACACAATTTAGCACATAATAGGTGGAAAGAATGCTAGTGGGGCATGCTGAAATGTCTGTTTAAAAATAGATAATGAAAACTGCTATTTGCTACATGTAGGATGTATGTTTTGATCATGGAATGATCACAAAGTAAGAATCATTCAAGTGTATTGATTTTATTAGTAAGAGTTTTTATACTTCTATTGGTGCATTGTGAAGTATGAATCATATAGTAAGGTCCCAAATCACACAAACATGTGTAGAGGTCTTGATGTGTTTCCCTTCAGGTCCCACCCGGCTCCCCATACCTCCCCATACATAATAGTGATATTGATAGTGACACCTTAATTCATGGGAATAGTATAATTTGAATTGTTTCTTTTAATGGTAGGACAAATGTGCCATCTTTCTACATGTTAAACAGTGCTGACACAAATGTGTATCAAAATATGTCTCACAGTCCAGTGCAATGTTTTCTAATTATCTTAAATTCTTTTTCTAAAATAGATAATTATATGTCCCACTGTACTCTGATATTTGAAGGTTGTTTTTTTTTTAATGTTTCTGACTGGATCAACCTTTCTTTCATTCCATATGAACGTGCAATAGTTCTATGTAGATAGCTTAAAGTTAAAACAACTAGAAATATTGACTAAGAAATTATGATTTTTTTACCCTTCCTTCCTTCCTTCCTTCCTTCCTTCCTTCCTTCCTTCCTTCCTTCCTTCCTTCCTGCCTGCCTGCCTTCCCTTCTTCCTTCTTTCCTTCTTCCTTCTTTTTGGCACTGGTAGGTACAGGGGTATTCTACCTCTAAGCTACAACCCCAGCCCTTTTTATTTTTCTGTTTTGAAACATGGTCTCACTTCATTGCAGAGCATCTCACAATGATCTGGCTGTCTCAGCCTCCCAAGTCCTGGGATTATAGGTGTGTGCCACCACACCTGGCTTTTTAAAAAATGATTTTTATTTACATTATTCACCTATGTTCATTACACACACACACACACACACACACACACCACCACCACCACCACCACCACCACCACACAAGATTTCATAACATTCCAGTATTAAAAACTATAGAAAAACAAGGATAATTGAAGGACATTGGTGGCAGAGCACTGAGATAAATAAAAAATCCTAATGCGATTTTTATAAACTAGAGGTGTTGCAAGCCTCATGCTACTTGAAAACTGAAGCATATGGTAAAAACCATAAGTGTTTTGTATTTTTCACAACTTTTAAGTTATAACACATACCAGTACTATGCATCAGGAAATAATTTTAAAGGTCTTTTTGATGTCTTCTTTAATAAAATTTTAAGTTATCTTTATCTAATTTTTAAAGTTCAGGTACAATTTATCTGCAGCAAAAAGTCTTTTGTATAGCATACAATTTTAGCAAATGTTTATCCCACAGTAATCGTACTTATTTAAGAATCTAGAATATATCTTTCGATATATCTTACAAGTGAACACCTCCTCAACTCTCCCACACCCTTTCTTTTTATTTTTGAGATAGATCTTGCTATATTGCCAAAATTCTTGGACTCAAGAGATCCTCCTGCCTCAGCCTACCCAGTAGCTAGGGTTGCAGATATAGGTCATTGAGACCAGCTTTCCACTCCTTTAAGACAATTACTTTTGGCATCCCCTGTTATTTCAGGCCAGAGTTTTGTTCATTATTCTGCCAGCCTATAAATCAAATTGCCTTTCTTGCAGCTTCCAGTAAATTTGTCTCTCTTTCCAGCCTGCACTATCAATCTCTTCAACACATAGCCAGCTTTTGTCAGCTGAACAGTACCAATGTCAGAGACATGGGTTAGTTTTTTATACTACATCAGTATACCACCTGCAGTAATAATTTTATCTACAATCACCAAAGAAAGTTTTGCCTATATTTAAAGGTTCCTATGACTGAAGTCACATAGCAGAGATGCTTTTGTGACTGGCTTCTTTGTTCAACATAATATCTGTGAGATTTATCCACATTCTTCAAGTGTAATATTCCATTGTTAATTCTAATAATGAACATTTGGTACATCTTTTGTTTTGTACAGTTATGAAAATGTGTCTTTTGATGAGCTTGTGCTCTCATTTCTCTTAGATATAAACTTAGTAGGATTACTTGGTCTTAGAGTAGACATATGTTTAGTTATAGGAAATGCTTGCTTGCAGACAGCTTTCCAAAACGGTTTAACATATTTCTGTTCACATTAGCAATGTACAAGAGTTAGAGTTGCTTCATATTGAATTGTTCACAGGTTGCCCAAGAAGCCCAGTGATTGGGTTTTAAACTATGTGATGATTGGATAAATGTATGATTTGGTGAACAAAGTATGAATCAAGTCATTTATTTCATTATATGGTAAATATACTTCAAATATTCTGCCATATTTTGATTGTTATATATTTTTTAACTTATATAATTACAATCACTGAATTTGTGAAACATATGGCAATAATTTTTCAGAAATTTGGTATTATGATAAGTTAGTAAAACAGTGGACTGTTTTGCTAAGTCTTAAGAGCTATATATTGACTAAAACTCCTCTTTTTAATACAATATACACATAAACTAATAATTTATATTAAAAGAATAGGAATTTAAGTGCACATATAGTTTTTCAACAAATATTTAGGCACAAATTTTATTTAAAATCAACAATGCTTCTAAAAATATTATTTCATTTTGGCAGAAGAAGAAATGAAAAAGTCAGATTTTATCATGATTTAAGTTGCTACAAGTCATACAATTTTATGATATATGTGAGATTTAGATTCAGCTTTTGTAGCTAGAAACAAAGATCCAAGCCTTCTCATGTATCTCATTGTAAACAATAATACAATTATTATTCAATATCCAATAATTGAATTATTTTCAAAGTAGAATGTAATAATTGCAAGGCTTTAAATAAAACATTTATGACAGTATTAAATATATTATAGAATGTGGCTTTGCTCTTCAAATAAGATCCTTATACACACTTAACATTATCCTCGAAAACCTATGGAATTCCAATGAATTTGTCTACTGTTATCCTAGCATCTTACTATATAAATAATTATTAGAAATTTCTTTGATATTTCTAAAGTAATGGATTTTAGATGTATTGTTATTTCACATTGCTTGTCAATGAGAAATATTGCAGACATTGGGCTAATTCCTTAGTTTCTTGTGAGTGTTTTGAGAATCAATAGTTTTAGAAATACTCTCTAAGCATCTTTGAAAGAACAATGATACATGTATAGGTAATTTCTTCCTGTTTTTTTTTTTTTTTTTTACAAAACTGCTTGATGTTGGCAGAGCAATCACTTGGTGTGTAGAAACAGTTATAGATGAAAAAATTTATTGTTATATTTTAAGCTTGGATGTACCACAATAATGATCTATATTGTTTGGATTTTTCACAAATATTTACAAAAATGCAATAATATCAGATCATTGAAGCAAGAACAATAGTTTCTGTTTATTTTATTTGTTTGATGTATTTTAGGATTTGAAAAGCATTCTGTCAAAGAAAAATGGCAGTCAGGAGAGCTGGATGTCAGGCTTCTACCTGAAGCTGAAGAATCACCAGCAAATCTCATTTACTCAGCCATAAAGTAAGAGATTGGATTAAATGAGACTCAAAGACACATGTGCTTTAAAGATAGATGTAATCATTTTATGTAAAGTTTTTCTTAGCTTTTTAAATCATCTTGACTCTCCTTGTTGTTGCAGCTCTTATTTAGTTTTTCTTTCTCAAACGAGGGGAAAGTACCTCTTACCCAATTATGTCATGCTCACTTGATTAAACTCTGGTGCTGGGGTCATTTAATATGGAATTAATATCGGAGTCTGTTTCAGTTCCTTCTGAGCAGAGACATTAAGGTTGCTTTTGAATAGAACTTGCTAGACCCCTTGTCTCTTTAAAGAACAGGCCCTTTATAGCTCTCCAGTCGTTTCATTTCCTCCAAATATATTCAATGAGATTTTCATTTCTTATCTCCATTGACTTGTATATTTAAGTAATGTACCTTGTGAAGATAATTTCACAAAAATAGGCCTTGTTGAAGCTTTTATCCATTCACTATCCTTTTGAATTCATTAAATTTACTACCACATTTGTACCTCATAAGCAATATCTGGCATGTTGTAGGGGTTTAAGAAATTTTTTTAGTTGAATCAATCTCTGTCAAATTAACAATAAATAGGGTGTCTCAAGTAAGTGGAACCAAATCATTTTTCTTAACTTAAAAGTGTTTTATCACTATATAAATAATAAAGTTCCTTCTAATACAAAATCTTTATTTTTCTGAGTTCTTAATGATTTATTTTTCATAAACAGGAATATTTATTCATCTACCCAGGTAAATATAAGGCATTTAATTTTATACTAGATACTATGTATCTATTATGTAGGTAACTATGTAAAGAATATAAGGATGTGTAATAATGACTCCTTTCCTTAGAGATCAAATAAAAGAGTTAGGGATGTGGTAATATCAGATAACTAAAATATCTCAAGGCTCCATAGTACAATGATAATAGCCAGTGACATAAAGATGCCAAATGAACTATGGGGTTCTAAATGAGAAACAGTACCTGATTAAAAAAATCAGTTAATGCTTTGTTCAGGTGATTTTTTACTGCTAAAAGGGACAACCCAGCAAGAGGATATAACAATCGCCAACATTTACTCCAAAACATAGGTGAAACCACTTTAATAAAACAAGCTCTTTGTGACATTAAGTCACACATAGATCCTAATATAATAATATTGGGAAACTTCAACATGCCTCTCACACCACTAGACCAATCTTCTAGACAAAAGGTCAGTAAAGATGTCTCAAACCTAAAGAACAAACCAAATGGACCTTTTAGAAACCTACAGAATATTCCACTCAACTATAGCTAAATTTATATTTTTCTCAGCTGCTCATGGAAACTTTTCTAAAACAGACCACATTCTGGGCCACAAAGTGAACACTAGTAAATTCAAAAAATGTGACATAATCCCCCTTTCAGACCACAATAGAATGAAACTAGAAATCAACTCTAAGGAGACCCAGAGAAATCACAGCTACTCCACCGATAGAAGATTAATGCCTAGAATATACAGAGATCTCATGAAACTTACAGCAAAGAAAACAAATAACTCAATCAAAAAATGGGTAAATGATCTAAATAGAAACTTCACAAAAGAAGAAATACAAATGACCAATAAATACATGAGAAATGTTCAACATCATTAGCAATCAGAGAGATGCAAATAAAAACTACCCTGAGATTTCACCTAACCCCAATTAGAATGGCAATTATTAAAAAACACAAACAACAACAAAAGCTGGTGAGGGTGTTGAGAAGTGGGAACTCTAATAATTGTTGGTGGGATTGCAGATTAGTGTAACCACTTTGGGAAACAGAATGGAGGATCCTCAGAAGAATGGAAATGAACCTATCATATGACCCAGCAATACCACTTCTGGGTATCTACCCCAAATAATGGAAATCAAATCACCAGACTAATGCATTCGTATCTATGTTTATACCTGCACAATTCACAATTGCCAAACTATGGAGCCAGCCAAGACATCCATCAACAGATGAATGTATGACAAAACTATGGGATATGTACACAATGGAATTTTACTCAGCCATAAAGAAGAACAAAATTATGTCATTTGCAAAGAAATGGATGGAACTGGAGAATATTATGCTGAGTGAGATTAGTCAGTCATAAAAAATAAAAATTTGGATGTTCTCCCTAATATGCTGAAGCTGGGGAGAAAAAGGGACATAGGAGGGATCCTAGATAAAGAGGGAGAATGAATAAAAAAAGTGACCTAACTGAAGGTGATGGGAGGGGGGAGAGGAAAATACCCTAATGTACATGATGTACATTCACGAACTTATCAAAGTCAATCACTGAGCAGAACATAAGAAGGAGGGAAGAAGAGGGAATGGGGTGGGAACTAGGAAAGGCCTAAATGAGTGGTGTGTCAATGTATGCCTCTAACACCTTGTACATTATTATTATTATTATTATTATTATTATTATTATTATTATTATTATTATTATTATTGTTATTGCAGTACTGGGGATTGAACCAAGGGCCATTCTACCTCCAAGCTACACCACTAGTCCTGTTTTTAATTCTTTATTTTAAAACAGGGCTCACAAAGTTGCAGAGGGCCTCACTAAGTTGTGCTGAGGCTGGCCGGGAACCCAAATCCTCTGGTCTCAGCCTCCCAAGTATTGGGATTACAAATGTGTGCCACCATATCCTGCACCTTATTAAGAGGTCTGATTACAATGCATGGATAAATTAAAAAAAGAAAAATCCATTAATGCTTTGTGAAAGAGTTGCTACTTGAGTTGAAACAATATTTAAATTTTGTTTTTTAGAGTTAATTTAATTTTATAATTTTCATCCATGATAAAAGATAAATTTAATAAAATAGTTGTGCTTATCCATTTGAGCTAGTATTTGTGTCATTGCAGATATTGTAAAGTTGAGAAATATGTCCATATATGCCTTTATCAGCTTGTACTTAATAAAGATGTATGATTACAATGCACCAATCAATAAAAAAAAGCAAGTGTGAGTATTTCATTTCCAAACTGTAATTGCATACCTAAGCATCCATTTTGGAATATTTTCAAATAAAAACCAGGCAGCTCCTTCAATTTTATTTCAATGCAATAAAGATATCATATTATATGAGCTATATCTGTAAAATCAACATTGAAAAAAGATGACTGCAAAGAAATTATAAAAGGCAGCAATTGTTCAGGGCATAACAGATTATGGAATTTTTTATTGTAATAATTCATGCATTGTAAGAATACGTCTTTGTTAGGTACAAATTTATATTGACATATGCGCACACATTTCTCATTTGACCCCTTCCCCACTTCCCACCCCACTCCCTCGCCCTCCCTCCCTCTCAAGTTAAGTTAGTGAGTGACCTTGATATAATTGTGTAAGTTCATCATGTGCCTTAGAGTGTCCCCCCCCCATTTATCCCCTTCAGTTAAATCAACTTCTTTATGGAATTTACAATATGAAAGAAACTGCATCCAATTTCTGAGATGCAATGAGTGAAGCAAAAGACAAAACTCTCTATTTCCTAAAGGTGTAATAGATAATCAAAAGGAAGGCAAGGACTCTAATGACCAGTAACCTAAAGTCCTGAAGTTCCCACCATATGACATTGCCTAGTTTACTCCCATAAGAATGTTCTTCTAAGTCTTTTTAAGGGTTAGCTCCAGCCAAATCAGTGTTACTTCTGCTTAGCTCATTTAAAGGCCACTTCAGAATAGCATTCATCAACAAACAAAACTCAACTTTATTGCTGTTTCTCTTTGATTGTTATTGGTTGGTTTAAGTTTTCTATATCTCCTTGACTCAATTTAGGAAGGTTGTATGCATCTAGAAATTTGTCGATTTCTTCTAGATTTTCCCTTTTGTTGGAATATAGTTTTTCAAAATAGTTTCTGATGATCCTCTGTATTTCCATACCGTTGGTGGTAATATCACCTTTTTCATCTCTTATTTTGGTAATTTGGGTTAATTATCTTTTTCTTTCAGTTAGTTTGGCCAATAGTTTATCTATCTTGTTTATTTTTTCTAGAAACCAGCTTTTGGATTTAATGATTTTCTGTACTTTTTTTATTCTCTGCTTCATTAATTTCTGCTCTGATTTTCATAATTTCCTGTCTTTTACTAGCTTTGGGGCTAGACTGTTCCTGTTTTTTGAGTGCTTTGAGCTGTGTCATTAGGTTATTTATTTGGTGATTTTCTGTACATCTTATGTGGGCACTTAGTGCTATGAATTTTCCTCTTAGTATGCCTTCAAAGTATCCCAGAGGTTTTGATATATTGTGTCTCTGTTTTCATTGGTATCTAGGAATTTTTAAATTTTTCCCCTTACTTCTTCTATGACCCAATCCTCATTCAGTAGTGTGGTGTTCAGTCTCCATGTGTTTACATGGTTACTCTGGGTTTTCTTAGAGTTGATTTCTAGTTTCACTCCATTGTGATCTGAAAAGATGTAGGGAATTATGTTACATCTTTTTAATTTGCCAGTGCTTCCTTTGTGGCCCAGAATGTGGTCTATTTTGGAGAAGGTTCCATGTGTAGCTGAGAAAAATGTGAATTCAGCTGTAGTTGGGTAAATAACAAATTGTTAGTTTTTAGATTCAAAATGTATAAATATGAGTAGTTTTACTTCCTGCCATAATGTCTGTTTTGCTTTGAGGCATTGTGTGTCTGTGTAGCAATTTATCTTTTCATCATAAAAAGTCATTGTTTCATACATAAGAATCGTCTCAGGCAGTATGTTTATATTTAAATCAGTTTTACTGTATTAACTAATGTAAACTGTCTGTACCAGCTTTTACTGAAGCTAGGGAATACCTTACTTAAAATCTACCACTTTCATTTTACAAATGAGTAGTGTAACAAATGGGGTTTTAAATGGTTCATCCAGACTAGAACTCAAATCTCCTGACTCAGAATATGTTAGCGCTTCATTTTCTTCTTTTGTTTGTTTTTCTACTAAATTAAGGCAAGTAATAGTATTTGACAATTTTGGAGAGAATAACAAACTGAAAATATCTAAATCTAAAACTTATTTTTTTTATTTGGAGGGGGAATATTTTTCCCCTAAGAATCAAATATGTTTGAAGCTGACACTGAATTTCTAGTTTGCTAGATGATTGAGAAAATGTGATAATTTAAAAAATAATAATCAGCCAGGCATGGTGGTGCACGCTTATAATCCCAGTACTTTGGAGGCTGAGACAGGAGGAATCCAGGTTCAAGGCCAAGCTCAGTTACTTGGTGAGACCCTTTTTTACTTAGTGAGACTTGTTTCAAAATAATGAATTAAATATAGGGCTGGGGGTATTGCTGAGAGAAAGAATGCCTCTGAGTTCAATCGCTAATACCACAAAAAAATAAAAAATAGCACTCATAGCTTTTTGTGGTTAGCACATGTTTATAATTCCAGACATGGAAAGCTGAAACAGGAGGATTGTAGATTGGAAGTCAGCCTCAGAAAGTAATGAGACTCTCATCAATCTATTAAAACCTTATTTCAAAATAAAAATAAAATAGGGGCTAGGATATAGCTGAGGTAGAATGCCCCTAGTTTCAATCTTCAGTAACACAATTATAATCTATGATGGTTTAATTTATAAATGCCTTTTACATTAAAAGTGCTCATATATGAAAAATTTGATCACAAAGAGCACACAAATAGATAATTTGGAACCTATACAAGTAAATTAATTAAAAACTATACACGTAGTGGATTCATGGGGCAGAGGGACACCCTAAAGCACATGATGTACCTACACAATCATATCAAGGTCACTCACTGAAGTGAACCTTAGGGGGAGGGAGGGGGAGGGAATGGGGAGGGAATCGGGGAAGGGGTCAAATGAGAATTGTGTGCAAATATGTTGTTAACAATTTGTACTTAACAAAGATGTATGCTATATTG
>PVLC010001868.1:0-17007 GCA_004027655.1 Graphiurus murinus | reverse complement strand
TAAAGTTTCTAAAAAGGCAAAAAAAAACTATACACGTCATTAAATGTATTTCAATGAAAGGCAGATGACACTTAAAATATATCCAGAGTTCTTAAAGAGTCTGAAGGCTACTCTTTATTGGAATTTAAAAAATAGATAAATGGTATGGCATGCTTCCAGCTAAGTCTTAGCTCCATGCTATGTACTGTATGTAGCTGTTGATATTAATTTAAAAGCAGAAATTGGTGCAGATTAATATATTTTTAGAAATTGAACACAAAGATATAGATATCAACCAGATTAAAACAAATTACATTATTACCACAACAAAAGATGTGTGGTTATTTAACATGCTTTCAAAGTTAACCACTATTCTCATTTCTATCATTGTATATTTTTGTCTGTTTTAAACTTTGAACAAATGGAATTTCACATGTACTATTTTACATATGGTTTTCTCAGTATTATATTTCCAAAGTTTATCTATATTGTTGAATGTATCTTGCAGTTCTTTCTTATTATTGTTTTTTTCTATTTTATTTTTATTTTTTTAATTGATGCATTGTAATCACACATCTTTGTTAGGTACAAGGTAGTATAGGTAAAGTCATACACGCACACATTTCTCATTAACCCTTCCCCAATTCCTGCCCCACTCCCTCCTCCTCCCTCCTTCTCAAGGTCAGTTTAGTGATTGACTTTGATGTGTTCATGAAAGTACATCATGCTCATTAGGGTGTCCCTCCTCCCCCCATCACCTTCCATTAAGTCAAATTCTTTGTTCACCTAAGGATTATCCTTCTTCATCTAGAGTCCCTCTTATGTCCCATTGTCTCCCTAGCTTCCATATATTAGGGAGAGCATTCAATTTTTAACTTTTTGTGACTGACTAATCTCACTTAACATAATGTTTTCCAGTTCCATTCATTTCCTTGCAAATAACATGATTTTGTTCTTCTTTATGGCTGAGTAAAATTCCATTGTGTACATATCCCATAGTTCTGTAATCCATTCATGTATTGATGGACATATTGGTTGGTTCCATAGTTTGGCAATGGTAAGTTCATTCCCATTCATTTGAGGATCCTCCATATTGTTTTCTAAAGTGGTTGCACTAATTTGCAATCCCACCAGCAATGTATTGATCTTCCTTTGTGCTGGTAGTGCTTTGGAGATCTTGTTGAGAAAGTTTTTACCTGTGCTTATGTGTTGAAGTGTTGGGCCTATGCCCTCTTCAAGTAGCTGCAGGGTCTCTGGCCTGACTTCCAGGTCTCTTTGATCCACCTTGAGTTGACTCTTGCGCAGGGTGAGAAAGTGGGGTTTATTTCCATTTTCCTGCATATGGTTAACCAGTTTTGCCAACACCATTTGTTAAAGAGGCTATCTTTTTTCCAGTGTATGTTTTTGGCTCCTTTGTCAAAAATCAGTTGACTTTAAGCACGTGGGTCAGTTTCTGAATCTTCTATTCTGCTCCATTGGTCTGTGTGTCTGTTTTTGTGCCAGTACCATGTTGTTTTTATTACTGTGGCTTTGTAGTAAAGTTTGAAGTCAGGTATTGTGATACCTCCTGCATGATTCTTGTTGCCAAGAACTACTTTGGCTATCCTGGGCTTAGATGAAAATTGCTAAACAAAATACTAGCAATGCACATTGAAAACCACATCAAGAAAATTATACACCATGACCGAGTCGGGTTTATCCCAGGGATGCAAGGCTGGTTCAACATAGGAAAAACAATCCATGTAATACACCACATAAACAGACTCAAAGACAAAAATCACATGATCATCTCAATTGATGCTGAAAAAACATTTGACAAGATCCAACACCCATTCATGCTAAAAGCACAGCAGAGAATCAGAATAGAAGGAACATACTTCAACATTACAGAGGCAATATACAATAGGCCTACAGCCAATATCATATTAAATGGAGAAAAACTGCAAGAGTTCCCACTAAAAACAGAAACAAGACAAGGATGCCCATTATCACCTCTTCTGTTCAACATAGTACTTGAGACTCTAGCCAGGGCAATAAGGCAAGAGAAGGAAATAAAAGGAGTAAAATTAGGGAAAGAAGAGCTAAAACTATCCCTCTTTTCAGATGACATTAGAAGACCCAACAAAGACAGCCAAAAACTTATAGAACTGATCAACACATTCAGCAAAGTGTCTGGATACAAAATCAATCTTAAAAGATCAGAAGCTTTACTGTATGCCAACCATAAAACCACTGAAAAAGAAATCCAGAAAACAATTCCACTAACAATAGCACCCCAAAAAATAAAATACTTAGGGATAAACCTAACCAAAGAGGTAAAAGACCTCTATAAGGAAAACTACAAAAAGCTGAAAAGAGAAATTGACGAAGACCTTAGAAGATCGAAAAATCTACCATGCTCTTTGATAGGCAGAATAAATATCATCAAAATGGCCATCCTCCCAAAAGTAATCTACAGATTCAATGCAATACCCATGAAATTACCAAGGTCTTTTTTGTTATTGTCAAGATATATTCCATGCATGAATATAATAGCATTCATTTATTCATAGTACTATTGATGAACTTCTAAGGTTTTTTAGCTTAAGTTTTTGGCAACTAAAATTGTTCTACTGTGAAAATTCTTGCTTATGTCTAGCAATTATATCTGTACTACATAAATAATACATAAATAAAATCTTTCTAGAAGTGGATCTGGTAGTTTATATAGTATATATGTTCAACTTTAATAGATATTGGCAAATGTTTTTTGATTGGATTTTACCAGAGTACAATACTGTCTGCAGTGGTTAAATTTTAGTTATTCTAGTAGGTTAGGTATCTTATTTAAATTTTATTGCCCTAATAATTGTGAGATTGAATAACTTTCATATCCTTATATGTCATCCATATAGCCTCTTTTGAGAAACCTTTTGATTATATTACTGAATTCAGTTTTTGTCTTATCATTGGCATATAAAAATTCTTTATATATTTTGAGAACATATTTACCCTATATAAATATGTATAAATTCATATTTACCCTGGATATCTATGTATATTTTTATTAATATTTTCTCCCATTTTTTGTCTTTTTCTTTTTGTAGCAATGATGAATACTATTAGCTGACAGTCTTATACCCACATGAATTGGAGGACCACCCAGCCCTTTATTATTATTTGTCTTTAAATAGAGATTTAAAAATGTTTAAAGTCTAATTTATGAATTTTATCTTCTATGACTCGTAGTTTTGGAGACTTAAATTTTTTTTTTACCTAATCCAAGATTATAACGTTTTTTCCCCTATGCTTTCGTTCCAAAGCTTTTAGGTTTAAATTTTAATTTAACCCATTATCCATTTGGAGTTAATTTCTTTATATTAGACAATGTAAAATTCAATTTTTTTGCATATGGACATTTATTTGCTTTAATATCATTTATTGAAAACATTAGCTTTTCTCTATTCAATTCTCTTGGATTTTTTTTTTTTTTTTTTGGTCTAAAGTTAAAGCCAAGAGTAGTGGCACATGCCTGTAATCCATGTATTTGGGAAACCTGAGTCAGGAAGATCACAAATTTCAGACCAACCTTGACAACACAGCAAGCCCTTCATCAACAGAGCAAGACCCTGCTTAAAAAAAAATTCAGAAAATGGCTGTGGTGTTGTTTTGAAATAGAATGCCTATGGATTCTATCTCCAGTACCACATATACACACACAAAAGTTAATTGACCAGAATTGTATGAATACTTTCTATTTTGTAGTTCAATTTTGTGCCTAACTGTATTGTCTGTTTTTCTTACTGGCTTGTAGAAATTCTTTAAATATTATGAATATTAATCCTTCATTGGACATATGAAATGAAAGTCACTGTATGCCTTTACTTTTTACTATGTTAATGATGCTTTCTGATGAATGATCTTTAATTTTAATTAAGTTCAATTTATCACATTTCTTCTTTGCATTCAGTGTTTTTCATTATGTTTAAGATAGCTGCACTTATTCCAGAGTTAGAAATGTCTTTTTATGTTATTTTTCAAAAGCTTTGTTGTTTTCCACTTTCACAAACATAATAAAATGTGCATACCATCTATAATACATTTGAAATTGCTTTCTGTGTCATTTACACATTGATTCATTTTCTCCCATATGGTTACCTGATAGTCCAAACAGAATTTATTGAGATCATCCTCTTCCCACTTTGATATGTTGGCCCACTTGTCATGAAGCAAGTAAATGTATCTCTGTGTCATTATGAAATCTCAATTCTGTTTTTTTTTTTTTTTTGGTGGTACTGGGGATTGAACTCAGGGGCATTCTACCTCCGAGCTATACCCCCAGCCCTATATTTTTTATTCTTTATTTTGAAACCGAGTCTCGCTAAGTTGCGGAGTGCCTCACTAGGTAGCTGAGGCTGGCCACGAACCCGGATCCTCCGTACTCAGCCTCCCGAATGCTGGGATTACAAGCGTGCGCCACCACGCCCGGCTGAAATCTCAATTCTCTTCCAAATTTCTCTCTTGCTTTCTTCGATATAGATTTATACAAAGCCTTGACATGTGATAGGAAAAAAATTCAAATTTTGTTTTTCAAGGTTATCGTGGCAATTTTGAATGCTTTGAATATATATGTAAATTCTGAAATCAGGTTGTCTATTTTTTCTTATGTATTTTACTATTAGTTTTCATAATAATTTATCTGACTTTTTAATTCCCCAGTCTAGACAGTTCAAGTCTATTTTGAGTGACAAATTAGTTTAGATAAACATGAAATACTACTGTTATTGGAATTAAGAATACTTTAAAAATGTTTGTAAGAAAAGTGACTTTTACATTTTACAGTTATTTGGAAATGGTACTAAATTTACCAAACTTTCTTGACTTAACAGTAGTAAAAATTAGAAGATAGGTAACAATCTGTGGAGTGAAAAGAGATGAAAAAAAAGAGTTTCAGTGAAAATAAATGATTTTAATGCTCCTGAGGTGAGTAGTTGAAATGCCTGTGAGGTTCGAGAAATCCCCACAGGAAGGGTGGAACAGAAGGCTAGATTTGCGCATTTGTGAGGGAAAGATTAGGGGCCATGCCTCACTGCAGATTATTATTATCCAGTTAACATACTTGTGCCTTGCTGGTACTATAGTACTTCTCAGGGATAGAAGATTTTCATCTTGCCTACCACCATTTAGCCTTTAGATAATTGCTTTCAATTTTCTGCAATTAGTCTTTTTTTTTTTAATCTTGTGAAAGTATAAGAAGCATTATCAAAGAAATGTGTACCAAAGATCACTTTAACATAGGATTCATTACAGAGGGCAATGTAAATTAGACAAACATGTTTTTTTCAATCTTGAGAGAGGTGGAACGTTTGAAGTATGATAAAAAGTGTGGATTCTACAAAGAATTTTCTGGAGATTACTGAATAAAAAGAAATAGCCTGAATAGATGCCATATGTAAAGGCTATTCATTATTGACAAATGAAACTGTTGGCACACAAGGGTTTTATAAATTCTATCAAGTTACAAATGCACAGATTTTTTTCATATTTGAAAATGTTGAATGTTTTGCATCAATGTCCCTGATTGTTTGGAATTGATCTCATATTTACCTAACCTAATTTTTTTCTGTACTTCTATATATTGACTTTCATTTACTATCTGCCTTGAGGCTTCTCTGGATTTCTGCTTCATTTAAAGGCCACTGCTTGGTGATTCCTAAACCTGTCCATGGCCAACTCTAGCTCAGATTGTCATTTTGAAGCATGAAAGGTGTGTTTTCCTCCCTGCAATTAGATGTTTGTCTCTTAAAGAAGTGGGAAAATTTATTCCTTATCTACTCTGGAGTTGGAGTTACTATAATGAACTGGTCTATTAGGCTGTCAATGAACTAAAAACAAAAATAAAAACAAACAAACAAAAAAACCTCTTGAAAGCAGAAAATATGAGAATGTCACAGTTTTATTTTTGTTATAATGCCACTTTAAAAATACATCAAAGCTGTAATCACATCTGTTTAGTTGTAGAGGCTGTAAAGGTAGCCAGTTGGCAACTCCAGATGTTGTCCCCAAATACACCTTTGGATCAACTGGTTGAAATCTCATATCTTTTTTTTTGCCACTTTCAAAAACTTATATTTCTTTCCCCTGAAAAGTGATATATTATAGCTTTGAGTCACTGCGAATTCCTACTGTGGGTGTATTTTTCTTTCAAGTAATAATTTGTCTTTGTCATTATTTATATCTGATGAATTATTAAGAATGTCACATAAAGCTGATTTGATTGTAGTTGATAATTTGTTACTTATTATTTTAAGAATTTTTCAAATTCACTTTTTTCAATTCAGGACCATATTTTGTTGCCATTTTTGTTTTATTATTCTATGAAGAGGTGTTAAATACCCAAGATACAATATTATAAAGGACATATGAGGAAGAGCACAATCTCTGTCTTTCCCCTGTTGTCATCCACTGAAATCTCAGCAGAGACTACCATTATTTTCTGTATTTCTAGAGATATTCTAAGCGTTTCTGCATGTGTAAATAGATGTATGAAAAGTATATAGAGATTTATTTATTTTTACCAGTGATTCTACAGAATATATGCTGCTCTACACTTTGCCTTATTTCATTTAATAATATATCTTGAAGTATTTTTCACACACCTATAGAGATTTTAAACATTATTGTTGACTGTGAAGTATTCCTTTGTATAAAGTTATGTTAAGTATGTTTACAAGTTCTTTGCAGTTGGACTTCAAGACCATTTCCCATATTTTACAGAAATTCCAAATCATGTTGGAACAAAATATTTCTACATGAATTTACTTTCCATATTCATCATTTTAGATAGAGGAATCATTCCTGGAAGTAATTTTCCCAGTACTTGGGAGACTGAGACAGTAGGATTGTAGGTTCAAGGCCAACGTCAGCAAGTAGCAACCTAGAGAGATCCTGTTTCAAAATTTAATAAATAAATAGAATGTACCTGGACCTGGATTCAATCTCCTGTAAACACACACACACACACACACACACACACACACACACAATAAATAAATAAATAAATAAATAATATTTAAATAAAAAATACAATCAATAATTCATTCAATCAATCTGTTACTGCAGCTTTGTGGGGTCCCTACATCTAGTAGGATTGGTATCTGCATTACTGACAGTGCTTGACTTTATCCATTTTTCCAGGACTTTAATGTCTGCCTCTTCTTTTTCTCATGTGTTCTATCAAAGGTTCAGTGTCCACCCCATCTTCCTCTTTTGTTGACGATAGCTTCTCTGCTATTCACAGCTGCTCAGTTGCCCGTAGATGTTCTGTTGAGGGTAACTGCTCTGACCATAACTAGTCTGCTGTGTAGAGAAATAGCTGGTAGGAGGGTAGGATGGAGATGCCGTGACTGGATGCATAATTTAGCTCCAAGAAACCCAGGGAAAATAGAAATTACTTTTAATACCCTAGGTTGGGCTGGTTATAATTTCCTGTGCTAGATTGAGGTTGACTAGTCTCTGCAGGTTTGTGAGTCTTGCGGATGAAGTGGTTACTGGCTGCTGCTCATAGGCATATGCCATATGCAGAATGAGCTGCATAAGAGGCCTGGGTGTTGGTGACTGTGGCAGTGGTGGCATCGTAAGTACCAGTGCTGTACCTCTAGATGGGCTGGCTGTAAGCCTGGAGGACAGCTGGAGTAAATTGAATACAGTCAGATACATTGCAATGGTGCTTTAGAACTGTTTGAATCACATTCAATGTCATGGATAAATGAGTATCAGAAATTAATGTTTTCTCAAAGAAATTAAAGTTCACATTGCGTGTGAAACAGATCTGCTGGAGGTAACTGTAATCTTTACAGCTCATAAAAAGAGCTAGGTAAAATTCTTTTGCAAAAATATTAAGCAATATCGATGAATTAAGGACTCCAAACAAATCTTGTAAATGTCTGCTCCTCACAATGTATTATCAATACCATTTCCAGTAATAACTGTGCTTATAACCTACATAATTAAGCTATCACAAGTTTGTGGTTAAAATTGCATGTATGAGAGTTTGTAGGCAAACATTTATATTCTTGCTTCCCATTAACTATGAATAAAAACAGGGAGAAGATATGTAAACTTAATAACCAGCAGTGGAGATACATACATATCTCAAACCTTTCCTGAGATTTTGAACTCAGCTGGCTAAATTCCAACAGTGCCATTGGCTTTTAGCTTCATTATTGACACAAATATTTTTAGAAGCATTTTTCCTTTACATCAACAGAAAAACGATTTCATATATTATTTAAATTTTCCATGTACTCCGTCCACCTGGCTTCTTAATGAATATAATTGCAATTTATGTTTCATAATAAAATCCAATCACACTGAAGACTATAATTGATGATTCCACAAACTGAAGAAGAGAAAATTAGAAAGACTGATGACATGATAGGTGCTTTAAGAGAGACTTAAATGAATATGAAATGATTTGAAAAGGAGAAAAATGTGAAGGAATGGAAAATTTTTATAAAGTGTTTCCTCTTTAAGTTCATGCTATAAAAGTCAAATGTAAAGTGAAAGCTGTTAAATTGCAGTATCACACAATTTTCCAGAATTATGTTAAATAGTCAACATTTGATTTATCCTTTATTCTTCCTAAGAATTAGCCTAGTTGAAATTCTAACTTATTTTAGCTAAATACTATAAACTTACTTGGATAAAATAGAAAAGCACACAAAATACATATACAAGCGAAAGCACAAATGTGCTATTTATTTTTAAAAAGTATCATAAGAAATAAAAAATAGGTAAATGACTAGGTTAGTAAGTTTTGTTATTGCTTGTCTGGAAATACCATCCAGCTACTAGAAATACAGAAGGCCAAGATTATTCAGGAAGAATCCCATTATTGAATATTGTTGATTGCAGATAAGCAGTTTACTGGCTGATGTCCTGAAAATACAGCAAGATAGAGTATTCATATGTTCACACCTCTTGAAAGCAACTAAAAAATCTAGATAAAATTTTGAAAACTAAACAAACGCATCAAACTCAGACAAGCTAGTGAGGAATTACCAGGTCAAAACTAAATGGAATCAGGAACATAGACTTCAGATAGAGTATAAAAACTACATTTTCCTCTGATGCATTTGCCAAACTAATCACATAGAAACTGCCTGTTAGTGGAAGCCTGGTGAGAAAAGAGCAAAAAAAGTCAAAGGCCCCAAATTTGCCAAATGTGGAGCCCTAACAGTTAATCCTCTTTCCATAAAACTGAAACTACAAAGGGCTATAGCATCTGGTAATGGGGAATAAGAAATACATCAAATGACCTGCCTGGCCAAAGAAGCCTGGGAATAAAGTTGCTTTGTAACTGACCAAAATGTGACAAAGAAAACATATCTATAGAGGTCTGTCATCTAGCCAGGCTAAGGATCTGTCTCAGTGATCCATATGCATCTGGAAAAACAGTGTGCAGTGTTTCATAGATGTCGGTCAAACTCAGTTGGCTGACAGTGTTGCTCAAGATTTCTATATCCTCACTAACTTACTGCCTGATTGGTCTAGCAATGAACAAAATGTGTAACAGCTTCACATTTAATTGTGCATTTATCAATTTATCATGGATATTGATGTTCTGTCATTGGGTACAGAATCATTTAAGATTTTAGGATTTATAGATTATTTCTTTGCCAGAAACTATAATTTCTGACCCTAAAAATATTTCTTGTCCTTAAGCCTTTACCTGAAAGTAATAAAACCAGTTCAGCTTTCTTTGGTTAAAATTTACACGGTCAATTTTTATCCATCATTTTACTTTTTTTTTTTTTTTTTTTGCAGTACTGGGGATTGAACTCAGGGGCACTTTACCTCCGAGCTACACTCCAAGCCCTATTTTTTATTCTTTATTTTGAAACCGAGTCTCACTAAGTTGCGGAGTGCCTCACTAGGTAGCTGAGGCTGGCCTCGAACCCGGATCCTCCGGTCTCAGCCTCCCGAATGCTGGGATTACAAGTGTGCACCACCATGCCTGGCTCATCATTTTACTTTTGACCTACTTGTAGCTTTATTTTAAAGTGGATTTCTTATAGACAATAAATAATTGATTTTTTTCTTGTTCAATAATCTCTTAATTGAAGTGTATACATGATTCACCTTTAATATAATTATATATTATATAATATATTATATTATATATTATATATTATATTATATATTTAATATAATTATATATATATATATATATTTGTGGTACATGGATTGAACCCAGGGGCATTCTACCTTCGAGTTATACCCCCAGCCCTATTTTTTATTCTTTATTTTGAAACAGGGTCTCACTAAGTTGTGGAGTGCCTCACTAGGTAGCTGAGGCTGGTGGTGAACCCAGATCCACTGGTCTCAGCATCCCAAATGCTGGGATTACAAGCATGCACCACCACGCCTGGCTTCTATTAGAGCTATATTTTTAATGATGCAATAAGTCACGAGAGTTGTAATCTCACCAGTGTGTGAATCCACTGTGATGGGTTTACTGTGTGGTAACCTATGCAGGTAGTGTGTGGCTGGAGAAGGCAGGTCCCTGGGGTGTGGCTTTAGGGACTGTGCTGTTATCTTTGATTTCCCTTGCTTGTTTGCTCTCTGCTTCTGACCTCCATGACATGAGAGCAGAGTCCTTGCCCTCTCATTCTCTTTGCTTCAGGCTGCCATGACTTGAGACCCAACTGCTTCACATGTACTGAACCCCAAATCCCCAAAACTGTGAGTAAATAAATCTTCCTTCCTCTACGTTTTTTGGTCAGTTGTTTTGGAGTATAGAAGTGAGAATGTTGACAAGACAATCACTAAAGGTCAATGATTTAATGGATCATCCTATTAAACCTCAATAAAACACAAAAGGACTGGGTTCCAGGAGCTTCTAGATAGCTGAGCACCTTAAGGCTTCTGAAGGTTAGTGGGATGGAAGAGACGTGGAACCTTTGTGCATCTTCTTCCATTCCTCACCCCATGAACCTCTTCCATCTGGCCATTCATCTTTATCCTCTATAATATTTTCTATTACCTACTGACACATGTATTTTCACAGGTCTGCGAGTCACTCCAGCAATTAATTGAAGCCAAGTATGAGATCATAGGAATCGCAATTTATAGTCACTGGATCAGAAGTATAGGTGACAATGAACTGCTTGTGACTGTCCTCTGTAGTGGAGGGCAGTCTTGTATTACTGAGCTCTCAGCCTGTGCCATTTGATGGAATCATCATGTAGTGTCAGATCAGAATGCATTAGAGGATGCTCAGTTGCTATCTGCTACAGAATTGATTGCTTCATTGGTGCAAAACTTCATACATATCTGAGGTCACAGAAGTATTCAATGTTGATTGTGTTGTGAGAGTATGTTAGGAGAAACCTCTTTTTCCTATATACACATGTTAAAAATCTCCCCCCAAATAAAACTCATGTCTCATATGGCCTCACCAATGAGTTTTACCAAACACTTTACTGAAAGACCCTTCCAGGAACTAGGAACAATAAAGAAAATATTCTCAGCCAGGCATAGTGGCGCACGCTTGTAATCCCAGCATTTGGGAGGCTGAGACTGGAGGATACGGGTTTGCGGCCAGCCTCAGCTACCCAGTGAGGCACTCCACAACTTAGTGAGACCTGGTCTCAAAATAAAGAATACAAAATAAGGCTGGGGGTATAGCTTGGAAGTAGAATGTCCCTGAGTTCAATCCTCAGTACCAAAAAAAACCAAACCAAAACAAAACAAAACAAAACATTATAAGCAAGTTAGACGTAGTTTAGAAAAATATGGAAGACAACATCAGAAACTTTTTAAAATTAACTACAATAACACTTTAAAGGAGAAAATCTATAGGAGCTTAGCAATATACTAAGAATATTAAATCAAATTCACCAAACATTCATGGCACAAAAATCTTAAAAACTGCAAAAAAATATAAATAAATAAAAAGAATTAACTACCTATAGATAAACTTATTTTTAAATGTCAAAGGCCTTTTATTTTAAATCAGAAGTAAGGGCATCTGTACTAACAGTACTTCAATTTCATAGTTTATCTGAGAGTCTAGCCAGTACAGGAAGACAAAGACACTTAAAATAGAAGAGTTGTTAACAATGAGATAAATCATTATTATTAATGGTTTATGGTAGTCTGCTCAAATCTAGGAGAGTTCTCATGTACATTTTCAGGGACTTCTGCTTCAAGTAATGACAGAAAGTTTATCTGGATCAACCTTATATCTTGGGATAGGAGGGAGATACATTTCTAAAAGACCAACTGATGAACCGACAGTATAGGAATAACTATTTAGCCTAAAATATAAATAGAAAAGGAAAACTAAGCTGGGTGTGGTGGTACACGCTTGTAATCCCAGCATTTGGGAGGCTGAGACCAGGGGATCTGGGTTCATGACCAGCCTCAGCTACCTGGTGAGGCACTCTGCAACTTAGTGAGACCCTGTTTCAAAATAAAGAATAAAAAATAGGGCTGGAGGTATAGCTCGGAGGCAGAATGCTCCTGAGTTCAATCCCCAGTACTGCAAAAAGAAAAGAAAAGGAAAACTAGAGTGACGCTTTAGTTCAGAGCAGAGACAATAAAACTGATAACTGTCTTTGTAAGAATTATGAAATAATAGGCTGCTGTTTTTGTTAATTTTTAATTTTTTTTAATTTTTATTTTTATTCATACATTGTAAGCATACATCTTTGTTACGTACAAATTGATAACGTTATATGTGCTCACAACTCTCATTTGACCCCTTCCCCAAATTCCCATCCCGCTCCCTCGCCCTCCCTCCCTCTCAAGTTCAGTTTAGTGAGTGACCTTGATATACATTAGTGTGCCCCACCCCCCATCCAACTCCTTCAGTTAAATCAACTTCTTTGCTTTCGAGGGTCTCTCCTTTTTCATCTAGAGACCCTCTTATGCCCCATCTTATGTCCGAAATTTCTATTTCTTCCAGGTAATCACAGTCTGCATCCAACTCAGACAATATTACTGAAATTATTCTCAAACAACCCAGTCTGTCTAACTATTTGTTAAAGTTTGCTCATGTCTCCTTTTCATTTTTCTTTACTCTCATTTTGTCACTTTTAAATTTTCTGTGAGTATAAACAACCACCAATAATTCACTAAACTTTGTCTTCAAAAGTAGGAAAAGAATATTATCATGAAATATTCTCTCTTGGAGCAGTTAATTTCAAGGGTATATTTTAGTTATGCAGACATAAATCAGAATGAAAAGACCCGTAGGTCATACACGCTTGAATTTAATTTTGAGCCCTAATGATATTTTATTCTGAGCTAATGAATGTATGACTTAAAATCAGAATTAGGCCAATACTGGTACATTTTCATCAGCACAATATTTCCTAGTATAGGCCATATTAAGCAAATTTAATTGCTTACCTCACTTTAATATGCAAATTTAAACAATTTCTTTTTTTCCATTTAATTTCAACTGCAGTTATTTTCATCAAATTATTTGTGTGATTATTCCAAAGAATACTTGACATCTGTCCATTCTATCCATATAAAATTTTATTTTTTATTGTTTCTGTCTGGGAGATCTCTTTGCATGCACCATTTCCACCAAGTACAACATTCACAGTTGGTTCAATCTGGAAAAGTAAAGTATTTCAGAATATTAGAATTTTTTCAGGGTTAGGCAGTTACAGCTTAGCCTGTACAACTTCAGATGTTGTCAATTTCATTGATTAATTCTATGACACATAAACTGTAAGAATATTCATTAATAGGTTTAGGTAAATATAATAAGCATTCTTTTTCTTCTTCTTTTTTTTTTTTTTTTAGTCATGCTGGGGATTGAACCCAGGGGCATTCTGAATCTGAGCTACATTCCCAGCCCTTTTTAAATGTTTTACTTTGAAACGGGCTCTCACTAGGTTGCTGAAAGTCTAAATTCCTAAGGTTTGTATCAAACCTGTGATCCTCCAGTTTCAGTCTCCCCAGTACTGAGATTACAGGCATGAGCCATCACACCCAGCTAACAATAAACATCACTTTCTTTTCCATACATCAGATTAATTTATAAATCCAGTTCTTAGTTTAGGCCAGTGGAAATGTTCACTTCAGCTCCTCCCGAGTCTCTAACTTTCTCTAAAATTCTGTCTCTTCCATGTACCATACTGGGAGATGTTTGTTTTGTTCTCAGTGTCTGGTCTGCTCAACTTGACATACATGCAGGTTTCCTTTCTGCAAGCCCCTGCAGAAGCAGCACATTTCTTCTGATCTTGCTGTAATAGAAATCATAGGTATAGCTTCCTACTTTCATGTCCATCTGTGTATGCATGAGGTAAACTTTCAGGTGTCTCATCATCATCTGATAGGTGCTGCTCCCCACCAGGGCAGCTTCCCTCTGTTCTTATGGCATGAGGACATTTCTACTCAACTCTGCTTGGAGCATTTCTTTTTAATCTCTGGGTCGAGGAGTGTCACTTTCTTTTCTGCTTCAACAGAACATAACCTTTAACCAAAGATAACTTTCTTTCCCTCTTTATCTTTTTGGCCTCTAATTCTTCTGAGTTTAGGATGTATAAAAACAAAAATACAGACTTCTATATTCTATCCTCCTACAAATTTCCCCTGAGGTGCTAAAGTAAGAGGTAGGATTTTCACTTGAGAGATAAAAGAAGAGAAGAAAATAAAAGGGGGGGGGTTATCTTATACTATTGTAAAGCCATTTTAGCATAATTGTTATATGATCAATGGTTGGTTGCATTTCCTAATGCTATCAAAAGGATGTGATTCTTGAGTCAGACTGCTTTTAAAATACATAATAAATTTTCCTCAGGGATATTTTTGCTGCTATGAGGTTTTTTTTTGTATTTATTTTTCAAGTAGAGAGATTAAATTACTGGCTACAAAAGATTCAAAATGTGTATTCCTTTTAGCCAGTCACTGAGGGCATTCATAGGACAGAGGTTTGTTAGCTAAACATTAAGCAAGTTCAAATTGTTGGCTTCCGGCCAGTGTGCACTCGCTATAGTGAGAAAAATCACATATAACAGGATAACGTTTGGCTTCACAAAAGCTTCCCCCTGTTGGACTCCTTGTTTTGTGTTTTAATCATTGCTGGGGAGAGATTAAAAAAAAAAGCAGATTTTCATGTGTAAGGACGTTTTCCAGGAGGCAAGAGGGACAAAAATACAAAAATAAACCTTGAATTCTTTTTCCATTGAAATCAGCTGAAATGAGACCACTTCTAACACTCAGACATAGGCAGGCCCTGACTGGTACAACCCAGCCCCCATCCCTCCTGCTCCACCCAGATCCACAGGAGGAATGTCACCAGGCATGTCTCAATACAGAGTCTGGGTGATACATAGCACTATCTCATAGTGTATGTCTGATCTAGGGAGCTTCTCTTAGCCTGCTCTGTGTGGTGTGTGTGTGTGTGTGTGTGTGTGTGTGTGTGTGTGTGTGTGTGTGTGTGTGTGTAAAAGGCTAGAGGGAATGGCCATATACATTCCTGTGTGTATAAGATAATGGCCTGTGACATTTGAGGCTCAAGCCTATGACAACATGAGTAGGTAGTAATTGAACATAACCCAGGAAGGTACAATTCCTTTTCTCAGGCCCCTGACCAGTCAGTGCTGCTCTGCTCCAGAGGCATGCCACCACAGGCGACGTGGAGACTGTGGCAGTGCAGTAATGTGCAGTGTTAACATGCAGTGTTTAATATCTTTTCTATGCCTAAGTGGAACTCACTGTGGTTCTTGTTTTTATATAGTAGTAGAATATTCTAAAGTAGAAATAAGGAAGTTACTAAGTAGGGAGATACAACTTACAGCATTTAAGTATTTAAAATGGATTTTAGCTAATACACCATTGAAGAAGAACAAAGTCAGAGGACTGGCATCATTACTTAGCATCAAGAGTTATTATGAATGACAATAATTAGGACAATGTGGTACTGGTGAAAGAATAATTCAATGGAATAGCACAGAGTCCAGACATAGCCCACACAAAGACAGCCATCTGATCTCTGATACAGACACAAAGGCAATTCAGTGGAGAAAGGATAGTCTTTTCAATTAGTGTTGCTGGCACAAATAGATGTCCATGTGCAAAAGGGTCAGTCTAGGAACAGACTTTATGGCTTTCACAAAAATGTACTCTAAAATGGATCTCAGACTTCAATATAAAACATACATGAAAAATAACATGGAAGAAAAATACAAATTACAGGCTAGAACAAAATATTTGCAAACATCTCTCTAAAATACAGGTATCTAAAATATGCAAATGACTTTTAAAATTCAACAACAAGATTTAACCTGATTTAAAAAGGGGCAAAAGATATGGGTACTTCAACAAAGACACATAGATGGCATAAACATAGAAAAAATGGTTAACATGATATGTCATCACAAGACTGCAGATTAAATGAGACAACACTATACCCCTATCACAATCCCTGAAATTCCAAACACCCACAACATCAAATACTGGTGAGGATGTGGAGCTGTACGAACTTACTTGTTCATTGCTGATGAGAATACAAAATGATATGGCCAGTCTGGAACTCTCTGTACTTCCTGATCAAATTTTGTGTATACTTCAAATGCTCTTTGAAAAAACCTATTATTGTAAGGATTTTTTTAAAAAGTTAATCTTGTATATAAAATAAACTATTGAAATTGAATTGTTACATTGTGCCCAAGTAAGACAGTGGAATCACAGAAAGATTATGTTAATTTGCCAGTGGTCACCTGCAGTCTCCATTGAGACTAGGCAGGCCCTGGAGACTGTTTTCTGTTCAGATGAATAATATCAGTCTGTTTGTTACACTGCTATTTTGTCACTTAAAAATACTTAAAACAAGCCGGGCGTGGTGGCGCACGCTTGTAATCCCAGCATTCGGGAGGCTGAGACCGGAGGATCCGGGTTCGCGGCCAGCCTCAGCTACCTAGTGAGGCACTCTGCAACTTAGTGAGACTCGGTTTCAAAATAAAGAATAAAAAATAGGGCTGGGGGTATAGCTCGGAGGTAGAATGCCTCTGAGTTCAATCCCCA
>PVLC010001867.1:105516-129454 GCA_004027655.1 Graphiurus murinus | reverse complement strand
TTGTTCAATATTAGGGATTGAAGCCAGGGCATTCTACCTCTGGGCAACATCCTAGCCCTGTTTTATTTTTTATTTTGAAACAAGTTCTCACTAAGTTGCTGAGGCAGGCTTTGAACCTGTGATCCTCCTATATCAGCTTTCCAAGTACTGGGATCATAAGCATGTGCCACCACGCCCAGGTGCTAACTAGAAAATTCTTCCCCCTTATCTACTGGCTTATGGAGCAGTGTGCAAACTGGATAACCTTCCACCCCTCAGTCGTAAGTGCCCCAGAGAAGGGCACAAGTTGCACCTATGCATTCAGAACATTGTCCCGAGGGCAGCTCCCTCCCCGCCTGTGTTACTTCCTCTGTCCTCTTTCCTCTAGCCTGAGGCCACTGTGTTAGCTTCTTCTGTCTCTTCTTTCACTCTCGCTCTTCTTCCTATCTGGAAGAAAAACGACTTCTTCCTGTCACAGAATTCTTCTGTTTGCATCTTTCATTAGCTATGACTCAAGCTTTGGGGGAATACGATGACTTTTCCGTAACAATGATCCCAGCCAAGCATATCTAAACTCTATTTGGGAACCCAAACCAAGATATGACTATTTCCTTCTTTTAACCAAAACTTGACGATTTCCTTCTCTTAATCAAGACTTGACGATTTCCTTTTCTGAACCAAGACTTGACTACTTCATTCTCTTCACCTCCTGTGTGACTGACATCTCCACCTAGGGTGAGAGGTGCTGCAAGTTCTCGCTGGCCTGATGGAGGAAGGCTCATAGGCCGAAGGACACACTTGGGATAGCGATAGCCATGGAGGTGAGCTGCTCAGAGCTCCCTTCAAATGAGAACACACATGCACCTGCCAGGAGCCATGCTAGCTGACAGCCTCCAGCTCTGGCACCCGTAGGCCCTTGAGCCAAGGCCTTGCTCTTCAGAAGACTTTCTAGCCAGTGATTCCATGTAGTAGCTGTCCTCAACCTGACTGTTTCCCCACCTGAAACAGGATTCCTCTTTTTTATTCATTTGTTTGTTTTTTGGACTAGAGACTGAACCCAGGAGCATTCTATCTCTGAGTTACACACCCAGCCCTATTTTATTTTTTTATTTTGAAATAATGCCTCAGTAAGTTGCTGAGGCTGACCTCAAACCTGCAATCCTCCTGTCTATACCTTCCAAGTACTGAAATTACAGTCATGCACCACCATGCCTGGTGACAGGACTCCACTTAAGGGCAATCTTTGTTGTCACTAGATGCCCTCCACTGGACTGATGTCTGCACTGTGGTCTTGGGCTCTACCTGCACGCTTCTGTTTCCTCCACCTTTATTTTTCACAGATGTTATCATAATAAACCTCTTATACTTAGGACTCAGTGTTGCTTCCCAGAGACTCTAAACTGACCCAGGTCTGAAAATACCCAGGTAATCAGTCAAATAATATTCTACCAATTGGCAGAGTATTGACAGTGCCAAATATTCAATATAATTTCTATTACTTATAATATTATCTTATTCCTCTCTTACTTCTTCCTAGAAAATGTGTGTGAAAAAGCAACTGCATGCCCAAGTAAATCCCTCCCTTTTGCAAATACCCAAATGCAGATTTAATTATTCCTCACCTCTTCTGGCCTTCCCATCAGTCATCCTAACTAACAGCAACAACGACAAAGCAAAATGGCATGAGAACTATGTTACAAAGAAATAGTTCCACTTGGAGGAGGCCCTGTTTAATTTAATTATCCTTCAAAATCAGTGAACATCAATAAAACAAAGTGAATTGGAAGGTGTTAGAACTTTTGGTTTGATGAATAAAAACAGTTACCATAAACACATAGAACAAGATTTTTATCAGGTGGAAGGCACAAACCATAGAAGCCAGTAAGTTTTAAGCTGTGCATATTCTCTTAAGTAAAGATTCCCCAAATGTAGACATCTTGTCTCTGTGTTTATTAACCTAGCCTGAAACAACAACAACAAAAAAATCTTACTGAATAGATGCCTTTTAATCATTAAAAATAATTAAATGATGGAATTACTCAGCTGAAACACCTAAGTTATTCTGTAGACTTGGCCTGGAGAGGGATTTGATTGTTTTCCAAAATCAAGTCCATTTTAAAGAGACACATTGACTGGGGTGAGTTGGTCTCACTCTTTTTTGAGTAACTCAGAAGTACCAAGGAGGGGGTGCACTGGGCCAGACTCCAGAAGATAGCCAGGCTTGGAACTCTCCCTGGCGCTCCCACAACCAGAAATGGCTGTCTCTTCTCAGGTATTCCAATAAGAGAAAGAGAGAGGGGGGGAAAGTCTCTTCTCAGGTATTCCAATAAGAGAAAGAGAGAGGGGGGGAAAGCTATAGGGAAAAGCAAGACAATGTTGGTTTGGCCGAGATGGATCTAAGAGTGGTTTTTTGTTTTTGATTTTTATCTGTCTTCAAAACCAAAAATGTGGTGTTTGCCACAACCACATCTAGGAAATGAATAAGCAAAGGCTCCCAGTGAGAAAACAATTGATAAAAGTCTTATGGATCCAAGTGGGCAGAATTTAGGAAGATCACGAAAAAAACTACCCACATCCTAAGATAGGGAGCTGAGACTGAGTTAAATAACAGAATGGTTGTCACAATATTGAGGTTGCCTTGGAATTCTTAGCCTCTATAAATGATCATATGCTTGATCTATATTACATAATACTATAGTTTAATAGATGGGTTAATAGAACACCTTGTCGGAGAAGTTGTAAAACGGGCATGTCGCATGTCGAGGAGTGCAGGTGCACTGAGAATTCATGATCCAGGCTCTTCAGGGTGGTTGCAAGCAATAGAGATGATATTTGCATCCTGTCTAAGCTCAAAATAGGTTTTCAGAGATATAATAGATGGAGATACATAATACATGCATCATAGATATAATAAATATATAACAGATACATATTGAGTCAATGAAGATTTTTTTATGCTACGTAGGATTGAACCCAGGGGCGTTCTACCTCCAAGCTACACCTCTAGCTCTATTTTACTTTTCAGTATTTGAAACAGGGTCTTGCTAAGTTTCTAAGGGCCTCACTAAGTAGCTAAGGCTGGCCTCAAACCTGTGATATTCCTGTCTCTGCCTCCCAAGTAGTAGGATTACAGGTGTGCACCACCATGCCCAGCTCAATGAAGATTTTTGATATCTTAAAGGATGTCACAAAACTGTTGCAGAAGAATGGCAGTTCATAAAGTAGAGAATTTAAACTGATTTCAGCCTGCTCACCATTATGGTAATACTTGTAGTGCTGCTCAAGGCATCAATGAAGGTCAAAATACTCATCTGTATGTAAAAGTTAGATGATCACTTGAAAAATTATTTGACTCACTTTCAGATCTCACACTAGATGTCAAAGTGGCATAGAAAGAAATTAAGGTGGATGGGGGAGAAGATGTATAAAGAATACAGTCTGCCAGCCTATGTCCTCTGGAAGTTTTTCATCTGAACTTAGATTCACCTGTGGAAAAGAGATTGTTCAGTAAATAACAGAGAGATGAAGAAAAGAAAGGGAGGGAGGGAGGGAAGGAGGGAGGGAGGGAGGAAGGAAGGAAGGAAGGAAGGAAGGAAGGAAGGAAGGAAGGAAGGAAGGAAGGAAGGAAGGAAGGAAAAGCAATTGTAGCAATTGTATTCCTTGAATTGGGCATGATGATACACACTTGTAATCCCAGTACTTGAGAGTCCAACGCAGGAGGCTCACAGACTCACAGCCAGTCTCAGCAATTTATCAAGGCCCTTCACAACTTAGTGAGATCCTGTTTCAAAATAAAAAATGAAAGAGAGCTGAGGGTGTACCTCAGAGGTAGAATGCCCCTGGGTTCAATCCCTAGTACCACCAAAAAGGAAAAAGAAAATTGTATTGCTTGAAAACGGAGAGATTTCCTTTCCAATGGTCGGTATTGGGACTCTTCAGCTGTGTACTTTCCTTCTGTCCTTACCATGCCTTCACTGGAATCTGTCCTTCTGTAATGTCAAGGACAGAAGAAATGGAAAAGCAAAGGTGTAAGTGAAGGGCCTTTCCAGAACCCGGAGGTTCTCCTGGTCTGCCTTTACTTATTTAATGTTTTGTAGAAGCAGAAGGCAATCTCAACTGTTTAGAGATGGTACTTCAGCCACTTCTAGGCTTGCCATAACCCTGTGTGCTTGACTTCCTGTGACAGGGCCTACAATGTCACATGCATCCGCCTGCCAGGTCATTGAAAGGGGAGTGAAGCAGCCCGGCTGCAGATTCCAGGGCTCCCGATGAGAATGCTACATCAACAGGACCTTACACCAGTCCTGAACTCGCAACAGGACTTGTTTTATTTTATTTGGTACTGGGGATTGAATCCAGGGGCACAGGGGCATTCTACTTCTGAGCTACTCCCTCATCCCTACTTTATTTTATTTTTGTGAAACAGGGTCTCTCAAAGTTGCTGAGGACCTCACTAAGTTGCTGAGGCTGGCTTCGAACCTGTAATCTTCCCATCTCAGCCTCCCAAGTACTGGGATGACAGGCGTGCACCAACATGTCCAGCTAGGTCTTGTTTTTTGTTACAGTTATGATCTTGAAACAGCAAATGCAGCCTTCCCAATGAGTACAATTGAATACAAACACTTTCTTCTTTTACACCGTGTTCCCTGCAGAACAGTGATCCCCTTCAGCCTCTTCCTGAGTGTCTTGATGAGTAAATTAAAGAATAAATTGAGTGGTTGTCTTATTTGATTTCCTCAAAAATTAGTGTAATGATAGATAGGCTATCTGAATGTGCAAATAGCCTTTGAGAGAGAGAGAGAGAGAGAGAGAGAGAGAGAGAGAGAGAGAGAGAGAGAGAGAGAGAGAGATTGAGATTTGTTTTTCCAAGGGCTTTCTTCTCTGGCTCTCTCCTTAGGCTAGCATTGACCATGGGTCTGACCACAGCTCACAAAGTGGGAGTGATGAATGATGGCCCCAGTCGAAAATTGTCCAAAATAAAATTGCTTGGGACGAGCCCAAGAAACGCCCTTCATTCCAATGTCAATTACAGAGGTGGCTACATCACATTAAAGCAGCAGCTATTTTGTTGTTGTTGTTGTTTTCCTCCTGGGTGAGAGGCTATTTGAAAGGCAATTTCTTCTTTTGTTTTACTCACTGGCAATGATTTTTACACTTCCCTAATTCCAATGCCACATCCTCCACACCCATCAGTATAGTAACAGTGCTGTTGTTTAGTATGTTCTCAATCAGAATCATCTTGGGTAAATACAAAATATTAAAAATGCATGGATGGCTAGACGAGGTGGTGCACACTTACAATCCTAGTAGTTGGGAGGTTGAGACAGGAGGGTTGCAGGTTTGAGGCCAGCCTCAACAACTTGACACTATTTCAAAAATAAAATAGGGTTGGGAGTACAGCTCAGAGGCAGAATGCTTCTGGATTCAATCCCTAGTACCACAAAAATAAATGGATGCCATGTGTGATGGTACACACCTGTATTCCCAGAATTTAGGAGGCTAAGATAGGAAGATCACAGGTTCAAAGTCAGCCTTAGCAACTTAGTGAGATCCTCAGCAACTTAGTGAGATCTTGTTTCTAAATGAAAAAATTTTAAAAAAAAATAGGGCTGAGGGTGTAGCTTGGAGGTGAAATGCCCTTTGGCTCAATCCCCAGTACCATACACACACAAACACACACACACACACACACACACACACACACACACACAAAATGCTTCATTATAGTATTAAAACTGTTTTCTTTTAATAGGAAAAGTTCTATTAACATAGGCACTCTCTTTTTAAAAACTGTAACTGATACATGAAAAGAATTAAATACATTAATGGGGTACCATATGATGTTTTGATGCATATGTATATTGCATAATGTTTAAGTCAAGTTAAACATATCTATCTCCTCAAACATCATTTCCTTATGGTAAAAACTTTCAAAATCCTTTAATCAAGCTTTTTGAAATATATAATACATTCTTTTGTTTAATGTGTGTGAACACACGTGTGCGCACGAGCACACGTGGTGCTAGGGATTGAACCCAGAAGCATCCTACCTCTGAGCTACATCCCCTGCCCTATTTTATTTATTTATTTTTTATTTTGAAACAGGGTCTCACTAAGTTGCAGAGGGCCTCACTAAGTTTCTGAGGCTGGCCAAGAACCTGTGATCCTCCTGTTTCAGCCTTCCAAGTACTGGGATTATAGGCGTGTGCCACCACGCCCAGTTTTGCAATAGCACACCAGAACTTCTTGCTCCAATCTAACTGGAACTTAGTACCCATGGATCATCCTCTTCCCTGTTCCTTTCTCCCCCTACCCTCCCCAGCAACTGGTAACACCATTCTACTCTTAACTTCTATGAGATTCCTTTTTTTTCCCCCCTTAAGAGTCTATGTATGAGTGAAAGCATGGGGTGCTTGTCTTTCTGTGCCTGACTTATTTAACTTAACATAATGATTTCTGGTTCCATTTCTGTTGCTGCAAATGACAGGCTTTCATGCTTTTTTTATGGATGAACAGTATTCCATTGTGTGTGTGTAACACCTTTTCTTTATCCATTCATCAGTTGACAGACACTTGGACTTTTTAAATTCTTGGCTAATGTGAACAGTGTTTCTGTGAACACGGGACTACAGATGTCTCTTCCACGTGCTGATTTCATTTCCTTTGGACACATACCTTGTAGTGGGATTGATGGATCAGATGATAGTTGTATTTTTCTTCTTTTTTTTTTTTCAGGAAACTTCATATCGTCTTCCGTAGAGGTTTCTCTTTTCTTTGCATCCTTATCAGCCACGTTATCTTTAGTCTTTTTAATAACAACCATTCTTTCCTGGTGAGAGGTTGTTTGATTTGCACTTGCCTTAATGAGTAGTGATGTTGAGCGTTTTTTTTTCATATACCTGCTGGCTATTTGTAATGTCTTCTCTTTTGAGAAAGGACTGTTCAGGTCTATTGCCTATTTTTAAGTTGGGTTGTTTGATTTTGTGCTATTGAGTTTTATAGAGTTCCTTATATATTCTGGATATCAACCTCTTATCAGATGTATAGTTGAAAAATATCTTATCCCACATTAAAGGCTGTCTTATCACTCTGTTGATTATTTCCTTTGCTGTGCACAACTTTTAAATTAGATATAATCCCATTTGCCTATTTTTGCCTTTGCTTCCCATGTTTTTAGGGTCTTGTCCAAAAAGTCTTTGCCCAGTGTCCTGAAGTATTTTCTCTCAAACAAGACATTCTTTACCAAGTATTCATTTATCCTTAATTGAATCCACTGGACAGAATACTAAGGACCACATAAGCATAATTTCAAAATTTAAAGAAAATAATAACAAAAGTACTATATATCAGCACATATGATATATGGTTATATCTATGTTCAGAGAAAAATTCATAGCCTTAAATATTTATATTAATAAGAAAATGATTAAAATTAATTAATTAACATTGAACTAAAAGAATTTTGGAAGAGAAATAAATAAAACTAAGGAAGAAGAATCAATTTAATAGAGCTGAAAATTAGAAAATAATGCATTAGAAAAAGTTGAGATAATAAATGAGCAGATATTAAATGGAGATTAATAAATTAATTAAGCTAATATTTGGAAAATCAAATGAATAAGCCACTATGACTATCAAGCTATAAAATGAGGCACAAATATAAAAATAAATAAAATAAAAATTAGATATAGAGAAAAAGAAAAGGAGCTGTAAGGTATAAGTTGATCCAATTCTATATGTGTTAATATGAAAATTGTTTTTATGAAAATGTGATTCTTTAAAACTGACCCTAAATAGGGCATGGTGGTGCACATCTGTTATCTCAGTACTTGGGAGGCTGAGATAGGAGGATCATAGGTTTGTGGACAGCCTCAGCAACTTAGTGAGACCATGTTTCAAAATAAAAAATAAAATAGGCCTGAGAGTACAGCTCAGAGGTAAAATTCCCCTGGATTCAATGCCTAGTACCAAAACAAACAAAAAGCAAGCAAAGAAAAACAAACAACAACAAAAAAACTGATTCTAGATGATATGCTAAAACAAACAAAAAAAGATCATTGTACTTCAACTTGGATTTTACTTGAGACTCACCTAAGGGTTTTTTTTTTTTTTTTTTTTTTTTTTTTTGCGGTCCTGGGGATTTAACTCAGGGGCATTCTACCTCCGAGCTATACCCCCGGCTCTATTTTTTTTTTAATTCTTTATTTTGAAACTGAGTCTCACTAAGTTGCAGAGTGCCTCACTAGGTAGCTGAGGCTGGCCGCGAACCCGGATCCTCCGGTCTCAGCCTCCCGAATGCTGGGATTACAAGCGTGTGCCACCATGCCTGGCTTCACCTAAGCTTTTTTAAAAAGTGATTATCTCATTTCAGGGTGATTTAGTCCTGATTTAGGATGACAGTGTCTGCCTCTGTGAAGTACTGATGGAAACGATGCTCCCAGCAAAAGTTAGAGAAACCAGACTACAATACAATGGACCAAACTTCTCCTTTGTTGTCTTAGGGGCACCATAATCTATTGCTCACTTTCAAAATTCTGAGGGCCAATCCACTCTATTTTTAGTCCAGCTTTGCCACAATTATGGGCACATTCCCTTCCAAGCATTTTGCAGGCACTCAGTCTGGCTCCATCCCAGAATCCTATGACCACACTGAAATCAGGAAACCTCTCTCAATAGCAGTATCTCTCCTCATCATAACCATCCAGCTGAACTTGGCAAGCACTGTACTGATGTCTTCCTGATTCCTGGATGCATCAGTAGGATCCACAATGTCCTTCAGCCCCGTAAGAAGGATCAGAAGGCTGCCACGTTGAAAGTTACCATCCTTGCTATTGCACTACTAGGACAAGGGGGAGAAGACCTAAAAAGAGCTGGGGACAAATATGGCACAGACTCAGGAACAGGCAGAGCCAGGGGTTGGCCTGGTCATTAGGAAGGAGTTAACAATTTTCCTCACCAAGCTGAGAGTGACAAGTCCTAAGTTCTGGCTGCTGACGTCAGGAGGAAGTCCAGCAGGATGATCAGGGAGCAAGTAATAACAAACACTTCACCTGCAAGAAATATGGAGTCCTAGGTGCACATATTTGAGAATTCTGACTATCCTTTTAGTGGGATTACATAACCTTCACTTTCCCCATTGTAACAGGCCCAGCATCACCTTAGAAAAAAGCCAGGATACAGAAATCTGGAAGCTAAAAGCATCCCTTAAAAGGACTACTGCATTAGCAGAATAGATCACATTTTTCAATGTAAGGGATTAAAAAACATGTTTCATTGACGACCAAACAAGTCTGGACTTTTCAAGCAAGATAATTTATATTAATAATTTCTTGACTCTATATTACGTAAATGTGAGCATGTTATAAGTAAAATTGCAAATAGTCTACACTTTTACAAGCATTTTGAAAATAACAAAGAAAAAAAGAATATTTAGAGCATAATCAAAAATCTAAAATAGCTCTTCACTTATCCACCCAACCAACTAGCTAATAAGCCTCCAAATATACATAACAAGGAATTATATAAAAATATAGCTGATGTAGAATATAAGAGGTTAAAATGGGATATTCAAAGTTCCTGGATGTCTATTATATAACTATATTCCCTAGACATTAATGGAAAAATTTAAAAGCAATAGCATGGAAAGTTCCTAATGTAACAAACTTGTATTTGCCTAATTCCAGGTCTAGAAAATGTGCCCTATCTTTTTTGTTCTCATTCATATATTTGTCACAACACCATGATCTCCTGGAGTAAATCTAATGTACTCATTTGGGATGAGTAGCTAAAAAGAGAGAGTTTTACCTTCTAACATTTGCAGGTTCTAATTTTTCTGTGCTGCTTAAAAACCTACAACTAACACTACTTAGGCACTACATTTAGAGTTACTTGATGAGATTTTGGGTCTCATGATCCCTTTCAGGAAATGAACTCTTTTATATTACATATTTTAATACACCTCACTCATTCTAACTCTACTTCTAATTGACTCCTCAATTGATCTCTCAAGATCATAGCCTGATATTTCCAGGCTTGCCAAATAGAATTTTCCTACCCAGATGGGCCATGTACACTGAGCATGTAATAAGTCATGCTAGCAAGAAAGGTGCTACGATTTGCATTAATAAAATGTGAAATTTCTGTCCAATTTTGAAATCTGTTAATAACAGAGCAGAAGCATTAGCTCACTTTCATCAGCTTCATGATAATAGGAGGTCAAGAATGAAGAAACAAGGATGTCCTTCTACTCTTAATTGTTAACATAATATCTAAAGAAAATAAAGCTCTTTATAAAATAGGAATAAGTATTCAGAGGGAGAAAGAATTTTCTTTCATTGATTGAATGTAATAAATTCATTCAAAAGACATTTACTAAAAACCTACCATGTTCAAGGTACAGTGCTAGAGTGCTGGAGATACTGAGATGAATGGAGGTCTAAGTCTAGGGGAGAAATGTTTATAAATATAGCTTAAAAAGTAGTCCACGCTATGAAATATGATGATAGACAATCAGCCAGCAGATCTCAGGACATCTAGAATTGCCTGAAGAATTTGGGCGGAATCTTTACAGATAAATATGTGCTTGAATAGGGTTGCTATAGCTTGGACCATAAATGTCCTCCAACTGCCCATGTGTTAAAGGAAGGCATGGTTTCCAGCTCATGCTACGACTGAGAGGTAGTGGAACCTTTAAGAGGTGGGGCTTACTGGGAGGTCTTTAAGTCTTAAAGGGGATAGTGAGACTGAGAACAGATACCGGGGATGGTTAGCATTAGGAGCTGCCCAGATGGCACTTATTTGGTAGAAGGGGACCAGTGTGGGGGTATAAGAGAAGAATTCATTCCTAGTTTCCTAGCTTGGGCAGTGGAGAACAAGTACAAGGGAGGAATAATGACTTTGGTTTCAGATATGTAAATTTCTGTATCAAAACTTAATATATAGGTACTGGGGATTGAACCCAGGGGCATTATACCTCTGTGGTATACTCCAAGCCCTTTTTAATTTTTTTTCTTATTTTGAAACAAGGTCTTGCTAAGTTTCTGAGTGTCTTAATATGTTGCTGAGGCTGGTTTCAACCCTGCAATCCTCCTGTCTCAACCTGACAAGTACTGAGATTGCAGGTGTGTTCCATTGCACCCAGAATTAGATATATCTATTTATAAGCAAGTTGGTCAGAAAATTCAGGACATACCCATATGTCATTTTAAAGGATGTGATTTTCAGTTCTACCATCATGATGTTCTGTGATTTTAACAAAATTGTTTTAACAATTTGGTCAACAGTTTCCATCAACCAACTAAACAAACTGATATCCAATGACATAAAAGTTTGCAAAGTGCATAATATGACTTAAAAGTTTCTTTGTGTGTCTGAAAGATAACTGCAATGTTGCAGGAGAGTTTTATCAGACTAGAGCTCTTCGTGAATGATCCAAGGTTTAATTCATCAGTCTTTTAATCGATAATTTAAAATTTGCTTCAACAACTTTGGGTAAAAATTTTCTAACATTTAAAATACTTCTCTGCCTTTTAAAATTGTTTGTATTGAATGCAATTTAACCTTTTGTTGTTGATCAATAGAAGTGATTTTTCTGAACATCTGGGCTAGGATGATTCAGAGTCTACTGACAATTTGCTACAATGCTAAATGCTCCCAAATTAAATTTTATTTTTATTTAATCTACTCAATGTTTCCAATAGTGTCTTATGAACTTTTTCAAACATGTAGGTATTTGCCATCTTATCAGTGTTTTTCACTCATCCTTTGGCATCAAGCGATCAGCGTTCATATCTGCTTTTTTGATGTGCTTAATCCTATCAATACCTCTCTTAATTTTCTACTCTAATCTACTACAATATGATTTTTTAGGAAAGCAACTATATGCAATGATACAAGTACCTGGGACAACCCTTGGACTGCCTCTGTCCCTCAAAATAATGCCTGAGTACTCAGGAAACATTCCCTTTTGGAAATCAGAGGATGCATCAAGTTTATTAAAGCCTATAGGTCTTAAGTATAAAACATTGGCTCATGCAACTTAAAATAGCAGTGTCATTTTAACTCAGGCACATATGTGTAGATGAAGTGTAAGGGATAAGTCAGCTTTTTAGAAATAGCTTTTAAGAAGTTTGAGAGGTTACTTCTTATGCAATGCAACATAAGATCCAGAATTATACGAGCTAGCCTTACAAAAGGAGAGCTCTGGAGCCTTTTCCTCCAACTTGTCTGCCTCTGCCTTCATCCCCACTCATATGCACAGGGGAATTGCTATTTGCCTCCTGGCAGCCTGAGGCAAGGCCCAGTTTCCCAGGAAACCCGTGAGCCAAGGGAATGGCACCTGCTCCCTTTCTTTGTGACTTAGTCCAGCAGGCTCTGTGCACTGCTTTAGCTTGATGATCCTCCCTTTTCCTTTTCCCTGGGCCTTGAAGGGTTGAAAGGTAGCATCAAAGTCTTTTTTCTTGTGTTGTGCACTTCTTGCATCTTGTGCGTTTTCTTGTATTTAGGAAGAAAAGAACATGCATTAGTGGCACCCTAGCCACTGGAGAATCCACACATTAATCACATGGACATTGTAAGGTGGTAGAGTTCAATAAAAGAAAGAGCCAATCATTTCTGTACAAGAGCCTTGGGGCTCTTTAATCAGGAAAGCGTTTGGGCCATGTCATATCAACTATGCAAGTCAGTCATTTCTGCGGTGGCAGAGGCAGCTAGTTCCCTGCTCCTACCCATCTTCTTCCAAAACAATGGCTCCCTAATCTTAATTAGGGCAACACTGTGTGCAGCTAAAGTAACACATTTCCCAGGCTGCCTTGTATTTAGGTGGGACTATGTGACTAAATTCTGGCCAGAGAGATGAAAGTGTTAAGTGTTGAATGAGTCCTTTTTGGAAGGCTTCTCAGAAAGAGAAGAGGTGATGGACACCTAAGCTGGTTCCATGGTTTGACTATTGTGAATCTTGGTGCTATAAACGTACGTATACATATATCTCTATAATATTCTGGCTTCAATCCCTTTGGAAAGATACCCAGCAGTTGTATAGCTGGATAGTATAGTTGTATAGTGTGTAGTAGCTCCAGTCCCACTCTCCTGAGAAACCTCCACACTCATCTACAAAGTAGCAGAGAAATGGATGACACCAGAGAGTATTATGCTAAGTGAGATCAGCCAGTCACAAAAAATGAAGGGTCCTATGTTTTCCCTCATATGTGGACACTAGGGAGAAATTGGGATACAAAAGGGACTCTAGACAAAGGAGGAGAAACCCCAACAGGGTGATGGAGGGTCTAGCAGAGGGAGGTGTGGAGGGGGAGAGAGACTTGTTGAAGGAAACACTTCAATTGACAGTATGTACATATACAAAATTAACAACTCCAACCTCAATACCTTATGGGAAAGGGGAGGGAGTGGGGCGGGAGCGAGAGGAAGCTCGGCAAGTACTGTGTGTGTGTATGTCTCTATCATTCTGGACTTCATTATAATGTATGATTACAGTACACCAATAAAAACTACGAGAAAGAAAGAAAGGGAGAGAGAGAGAGAAAGAGAGAGAGAGAGAAAGAAAGAGGGAGGAAGGAAGGGAAGAAGGAAGGAAGGAGAGAAAGAAGATAGAGGAGAGGAAAGGCAAGGAGGGGAGGGGGAGAGAAAAGGGAAGGGGAGAGGAGAGGAGAAAAGAGGAGAAGAGAAGAGAGGGCTAGAGTGTGCCTGATTTTTTACTCTTACCCAGATACTTAGCTCTTCCTAGCTTTTGGATATAATGGCTCCAGGACCAATAGGCAGGTTGAAACTTGAGAAAACCATGTGATAAGGAGGGTGGAGAAGAACGCTAGATGGTCCCTGTGATGCTGCTGACCAAGGACCTCCAACACCAACCTGAAGCTGCTCATCTAGGCTCATTTTATATGGAATGTCATGTGTTTAGGCCATGATTCCATTGGATTTTCTTTAATATGCAGTTGATCCCAATTCTAACTAATGTACAGGTTTCATCTCATTATTTTCAGAAAAGCTTTAGATAAGGCCCATAGCTAGGGTACTGAATTCTGAATAAGTGAGATGTTACTCTCCCTTCTGTAACTGTATAAATAGATGGGGTTTTTAATCAAAAGTCATCAGTGCTGGACTAATTAGAGAGTCTGCACTCTGGCCCAAATTGTCTGGTGAACTGCTCCCCATAAAATCTTGATATTAGCTGAATTCCCAAACCTAGATATTTTCCACTGTCATAATGATTAATGACCTTCCTAATGATTGTCTATGTTTTATTAATAGGACAAATGGGTCTGTTACATGTGTGTTTAAATTTGGAAAGATATCTAATCATTAAAATTCTGAGCCACAAGGCCCGTCTATTTTCCAGTTTAATAAAAGAGGTGAAACAGGCAGGCACATCCCATACTTAGGTGAGTTTAGCTGATAAAATGAAGTGAGCAAGAGCAAGTCATTCCATTTCCTTGGGATCCATATATATATATATATATATATATATATATATATATATATATATATATATATTTCTCCTTGGTAATTTTTTTAAATATACTTTAATTGGTGCATTGTAGTCTTGCACTCCCATGATAATGAAGCACTCCAGCTCCCTCTTCACCCCTCTCCTCACCCATACATGCCATTGAGATTGGCGTTGATCCTTCTAACCATATGAACCATCTGATCCACAATCTTCCTCACAGCAGAGCCGAGGTTCTCACCATATTTGACCCCCTCTTCTAGCGACATACTTATTTACTTTCTCTGCTTTATCTTGCAGGGAAGTCCCTTCCGTGCAGCTTGCTGGATT
The DNA here is from genome assembly GCA_004027655.1 of Graphiurus murinus. Classification (NCBI taxonomy): domain Eukaryota; kingdom Metazoa; phylum Chordata; class Mammalia; order Rodentia; family Gliridae; genus Graphiurus; species Graphiurus murinus. The sequence continues at coordinate 114,681 of PVLC010001867.1, read as the reverse complement.
TGACACTCGGTTTGCCAGAGAGCTCAAGGCATGGCTGAGAAAACTTCTCACGCTTCCCCACTGACAGGTAGCTCTCTGCAGCCAGCCTGCCTGGCCTGAAGCCCACCTCTGCTGCTTCCTGGCTGTGTGCCCCAGAGCAAAGAATCTCTCTTCTCTGTGCCCCAGTTTCCCCATCTGTAATCCTGGACATTAACAAGAGGATATGGTGAGGAGAATTTGAAGAATTAATAGAAAGGAAGGTTTTGAGGAGAACTGGGCTCATGGTAAGTGTTCAGTGCTCCTCTCAGTGTGCAGAGGAGGGAGAAGCCCAGGAGACCACACAGAAAGCATGGAAGAAGAAGGGAAAGGGCAGCAGCGAAAATATCACAGGAGGCATCAAAATTTGCCTAAGACCCAAGAACCCAAGAACCAGGGAGAGCAGGGATGGATTTAGAGAGGAGTAGAGGCACCTGTACCAAGAACACATTTGCATTCTCCTTGACATCTTTTTAAATGCATGCCAAGGGGAAGGTCACCAAAGCTAAATCCTAAGGATTACTGTAGAAATGAGAAGAGGCGATGGCTTCATCTTGCCCTGATGGTCATCGTGATGCTAGGGCATGGAGCAGATGAACGGTTTATCAGGCCCCATGGGTGGAGTCTCCTCCCTCGTGGACTGCTTTCCTGAGCCACCTGGAAACCCCAACAGCTTAGGAGCTAACCACACCGATCTCAACAATATCATGGATCCTGGAGCAAGTTACTCAGAGACATACTGGCATCAGCTTGTCCAGGTTTGTGAGAGCCAGCTGTGAGCACAAGTCCAGGTTTAGTGATGTCACAGGGGTAACTTGAAATTGGCCATCGTGGCTGTGCTTGTCCACAGAAATCGGCAGATGCCACAAACTGAGGTTCTTCTGCCCCTGGAGATCCAATTGTTAGAATGGTTGTAGTGCTGGTTGCCCTGTTTAAGGAAGGGGCCCACACACCCAGCTGGGAATAAGAAGGAACAACAAGCCTTCACTAATGAGTGGTGAATCACAGCACTTCAGGGTCAGGAAGGCAAATCAAAGGCTAAGTGACCCAGCCCCTATCTGGTGCTTAAGTGCCCTCAGTAACGACCACCTCCCACGTGGCTCTGCGTCCTGATGTAAATATCTCTAGTAATGGTGAGTCCTGTGTTACTAGAGCAACCACTTTTGCTTTCAGGCTCATCCTAATTTTCAGAAACATCCTCAATGGCCATGAGTTAATTGGTGGGGCATCAGCTTCTTTTCCTTGCAAGGAGTGTTTACAAACACACTCATTTTACCTGTGCCTGTGTGGGAAGAAGCTTTCCTATCCATCAGCCAATGAAGATTTCCTTTAGGACTGTGAAGAAAAAAGACGTTTCTTTGGAACACTTTTCTTGCTCACCTGTAATCATGTGACCTGTTCTCACACAGACCCTCCTCAAAATTCTTTTTCCTCGCTTCCAAACACTAGTGAATGATTTTTTAATCAAAACCTGCCTTTCCATTTTCTGGTGATCCTCATAGACTGTGATGGGAGGCCTGCCTCTGATCTTGGCAGCCAACACAAGGCTGTTTCAAAGCTGACATTTTTCTCCTTTGTTCTTCCCACTTTTTCCTTCACCCCATTTTTTTGTTTGTTTGTTTACGGTACTGGGGATTGAACCCAGGGGCATTCTACCTCCGAGCTCCACCCCAGCCCTATTTTTTATTATTTGTTTTGAAACAGGGTCTCACTAAGTTGCAGAGGGCCTTACTAAGTAGCCAAGGCTGGCTGCGAACCCAGATCCTCCAGTCTCAGCCTCCCAAATGCTGGGATTACAAGCATGCACCACCACACCCGGCCCTTCACCCCCTGTTAACAAATAACATGTTCTCATCCATTTACTGACACAGGAGACCTGACACCTGGGGTTCTGCATAAGAACCGACTCAAGGAAGACTCAGATATAAACTGTGTCCCTTCTGATAACACTGCAGCATTTGAATAAGAAACAAATCAAGGAAGATTTAAATACTGATAAGACACCAGAAAGATCCTGAAGAGCTCACTCTTAAGAGACTTGATTCCTTTGTTCGGGGAAAAATTCAGGTGCACACCTGTAATACCAGTACTTGGGAGGCTGAGACAGGAGAATCACAGGTCCAAGGACAGCCTCATCAAGTAGTAAGACTCTCATTAACCTAGCAATACCCTGTTTCAAAATAAAAATTAAAAAAAAAAAAATAGGGCTGGGGTGTAGCTTAGAGGTAGAATGCCCCTGGGTTCAATTCCTGGTACTACACATACATACAAAGCAGTACTGGAACTTGTCTTTCCCAGGGTATGCTTAAATGTGAAACATTAATGCCTGAGAGAAAAACAACATTTGCAAATGTATTTCTTTGGCTGAATCTTGGAACTCACAGAAGAGAGATGCATTTTTGTTACTAACATGAGCTCTTATTTTTCCTTCTCATTGTTAAAGGCATCACCCTGACTCCAAGTCACTCACTCTCTCCATGATAAGTGCAGCTTTAATGGCTATTGATTGGGAAATCCCAGACTTTCACTTGCCCGTCAGCTCCTCTGCCTCTGACAAGTTGGAAATAATCAATAGCAGAGTTCGAGGTAGCTGCAGCAGCAGAGACTGTCCCTTGAAGGGATTCTGGGGGTGGTGAGGGCGGTGCCTTAGATTTGGGAAAGAAGGCCTGATTTATGACAACAGTGGGAACACATTTTTGTTTTCAGAACGTATGGAGCCATCCCAGAGAGATTTCTCCAGCATAAACAGAGCTGCATCTCAGGCTAGTCCTAGAAATGTGCCACACTAGCAAAGCGTCCAGGGACAGTCCTTTAATTACACAGTAGGAAATACTCTTAGGGAAAGTGCTAGTATTTGAAAGGGCATAGCAATTCCAATAGGCATGCAATGGAGTATAAAGGTACACCCACATCCTGTAGGATCAGCAGCCTGAGTTGAATGGTCAGCGATGCCAGTCAAAACTGTGGGACTTCAGGTGGTAAGATGAACCTGCTATTCTTCAGTTTTATCATCTGTAAAATAGAAATTAAAGTCAGGTGTTGGTGGTGCATGCCTGTAATCGCAGTACTTGGGAGGCTGAGACAGGAGGATCAGATTCACAGCCAGCCTCAGCAATTTAGCAAAGTCCTGTGCAACTTAGTGAGACCCATTTCAAAATAAAATAAATAAAAAACTAAGGCTTGGGGTGTAGTTTAGGGGTAGAACACTCCTGGGTTCAAGCCCCAGTGTCAAACACACACACACACACACACACACGGCAAAATCAGTTGTGTTCTAAGATATTGCTAAGTTTGCATTTCTTCTTAGGACAGCCAAGACTTTTGTCAGATGCCATCAATCCTCTTTCCTCGCTCACTGCGAGCAGAGTATGTTGCCACCCTCCATTAGTACGTTTCAGTGTTTCCTGGATTATTTCAGTGTTGGGCTGGCCATATGGATGACTGTTTCCAAAGGTACTGCAGCAGGCATGACAGGAGCAGAGGATGCCACACAAATGAGCATGACTTCTACGTGCCAGTGACCCGCCATGAGAGGTGTGGGTCCTGAACACTCGACGAAGTCCAAGGAAGAAGAGAAACCTGTAAAGCAACCTGAACCTCTGACCCCTGGGATAAAAGGGCAGCGTATCTGAAGCCTGGTGCAAAACCACCCTGCAGAGCACAGCCAAGTCCCAGCCACCTGTGGAACCACGAGCAAGGAATACACGCTTCTCCATGCAAGGAGTTTGTCACTCCACATCACTGTGACAAAGCTCACTAATAATCTCTCCATTATAACTAAGAATGTCGCAGTCGTTAATAAATTCCTTGCTGAAACTAGCAAAATTCAACCTCTGCAGCAGTTCCTGAAGCACCTGTCTGAATTCCTATCCCAACAGGAACTTACATTAATGTGATGGTCATCTAAGCCAGGAGCTTTACAACAGATTCCTCCCCAAGCCCTAGGAATTTTGATTTAATCAATAAACAATGGGCTCCAAGCATCGGCACTTTACGACAGTCCCCTGGGTGGTGTCAATGTGCAGCCAGGGTGCAGAACCATTAACTAGTGGGGTGAGACGTGGAGCTGGAACAGTGTTTCTAGAAACAAGCAAGGGTGCAAAAGTCCTTATTGGACCATAGGCGATGGAACTGGAAGTCTGTCAAATGGAGGTTCCATTACATTATTAACAACAAAGCCCTCCGCAACTTAGTGAGACCCTGTTTCAAAATAAAGAATAAAAAATAGGGCTGGGAGTATAGCTCGGAGGTAGAATGCCCCTGAGTTCAATCCCCAGTTAAAAAAAAAAAGACAATTGTAGAATCCCATCTACTCATCTTCCTCTTAGGAGAGGCAAAACAAAAGATGCAGCCCTTGAATGTCCGTGTTGCTATCCCTTGGGAAAGATCGGTCAGAGGAGAAATGGCGGCTTGGTGGCTGGTGGTGTAGGTAAAGAAAGAAGAAACCTTTTAGTCTAGAAGACTTTTCACAAAGACTGTACTCTGGGATGCTCGTTTAATTATGCTGCCTCCAACTTTATAACCACAGGGTTTTTTATTTCCTTTTAAAATAAACAACCCAGTTAACAAGTTTTTCCAACCCATTTAAAACTCCTTTGGGCACATTTTGACTTGTCAGCTCTGGCTCCAAGCAATCACTGCACCTAAATAATGTTGATTAGGAATTAGAAAAACCTGACATTAAACCCTGACATACATGGGATCATATACAGATGATAGAATTATCAGTCATTAGTCAGACAGATCCTGCTTCCAATCCAGATTTGGTGTTTAATAGCTGGAAGATCTTGGGCAAATTGCTTCAGTTACTTAACTTTCATTTCCTTGTGTATGTGAAACAAAGCACAGAATTTTTCGAGTTGAGAGAAGGATGCTAACTCTAGGGCAAGCCATACTTCTCAGGGGTGGAAGACAATGAAGAAAGAATTTTCACAGTGATTAATAAATTCCTTGCTGAAACAACATTTTAAAAATTTGTTGTTGTTTGTTTGTTTGAGGACTAGGGATTAATTCCAGGGGCTTTCTACCTCTGAGCTATACCCACAGCCCTTTTGTTGTTGTTCTGTTTTGAAACAAGATCTTGCTAGGTTGCTGAGGGTCTCACTATATTGCTGAGGCTGGCCTTGAACCTGCTATCCTTCTGTCTCAACCTCCCAAGTACTGGGATTATAGGTGTGCAGCACCACACCTGGCTTGAAAGAGGAATTAAAAGAGAAACTGACAGGATCCTGAGAGACTGTGGGGGTGGGAGGGTACAGTCAGTAGGGTGGGTGTCAGTACCAGCTGTGGGGAGTAAAGTTGGGGAGAAGGCATAGTATCTAGGAAATTTCTCCATGACGTCGCTGGGGAGTGTCAGCACAAAGCTGGTGCGCTTCTCTTTTTAGAAATACCAGGCTGAAGACCACACTCTTTGTTATGTTTCCAGAGCTGGAATTGAGAAGTGGGTTCCACAGAAGCTGGCTCTAATGTGGCCATGTATCAGGGCTGCTGAGAGGCTAAACCCTGGGACTATGTAGGAAAGCCTGTGTTCCCGAATGAAGACAGTATCCTGTCAAATAGGCAATGGTACTAGACTGATTATTAGTATCATGAGACTTGTCATGATTAATTTTTCCTGTATTTAAAGACAGCTGATAGGCATCCATTCATTTTCTCTGCATAAAGCATTGGTAATGTAGCTTACAAAACAAGATAGCAAATGATTGAGGTATTTTCTAGAGACTTCATAATCCAACACTGTTTGTTTGTTTTGTTTATTTATTATTTATACTGGGGATTAAACTCAGGCTTATCCTACCTCAGCTATACCACCCCCCCCCAATCCTTTTTCTTTTTTAATTTTGAAACAAGATCTTGCTAAGTTGTTGATGATCTCTCCAAGTTGCTGAGGCTGACCTTGAACCTGTGATCCTCCTGTCTCACTCAGCCTTGCAAGTACTGAGATTATAGGTATACACCACCACACCCCGCCCAACTCTATTTTGGACTCAATTATTTGGTTACTTTGGGCCAAAGCCAAGATATACTAAATAAAGTTTTCAGGTGGTTAAGAGAATGCAATCCATAGGAAAAGTTACAAGACATTTGTCACATGCAGAATGCAAAGCCAGTGGCAGTGCAAGCCATTCGCTGCCAGTTATGAAAACTGCTTGCCCATGGGAGAGAAACCCTGAAGGGAATGTACAGAAATGAATAAATAAAAAATTTGTGTTTTTCCAAATTCAAAACAACAAAAAGCATTCCCTGGAATAAAATACTTTTCCCTCTTTAGTTCACTCTATTTGTATTTGGCCAGAGGACGTTTTTATTCTCTCCATCAGCTCCAGGACAGATCACTGCCTCCTTGTGAATACATTCCACAGCACCTCGGCTAGAGGCTGCACAGGCTGGAGAAACTTGACCCAGGGCTCTGTCTCGGAAAGCAAGCCTGGAGACAGCCATGAAAATGAAGGTTCTTTCCTGAAATGCTCAGGGGGGAATGAAACGATCGCTCCAACATTGGCTTTTGAAATTCAAAGCATAGCAGAAAACTCCTTTAGTCTACACTGCACAAAAGCCTCCTCTACCTGGGCAACTCAGTTTCTAGTCATGCATGAGTCTCCACTTCAGTCTCCCCTGGTCTGCCCTGCAGCCTTCTTCAAATGGATGGAATACTATTAGCATAATGGCTGGATTTGGCCACATTTTGACTAAAAATTTATCTCAAAGATGTAAATGGATCGTGCTAAATATAGCTTAAAGGAAATGTAATTTTATGCCTAAAATGAAACTTCTCTTTGGGAACACTGAATTTTTTTACTTCCATGAATGTTATTGTCTATTCCTCTTGGCTGGTAAACTTCAGTTCTATCTCATTCCAGTTGATTCTACAAGTAAGGAAGGAAACAGGAAGCTGAGGGAGGGGGGTACGCTTTTGTTTGCACTTCTATTACGGACTTTCATAATGTGTTCTTTTGTTCATTAGAGCTATGAATATGTAAGAAAGTGTTGGCTAAGCTAGGCTCCCTGGTATGAACTAAAAGAAATGTCAATGGAAATGTAGTGGTGTAGGCACATTGTAATATACGCTACCTTTACCACAGAAGGATAATAATAAAGATAGAATCCTCACATACTGAGCCTTGGGAATAGAAGCAAAGAATCAGCATGTTGGTTAAATATGTTCTTGTTTTCCAAGGTAAGGCCATTTTAGCCATAATTCAATTCAAATGCTCTTCATTAGTGGAATGATGATTTTTTCTTTAATATTGAGACCCCTGGTCTATGACCTATCTGATTTAATCTAATATGATCCTAATCGAATCTATCTCTTGATGTATGAATTCCTTCATATGAAAAGTCTTACAAACTCACAACAATTAAATTACATTTCATTCTGTATGTACCGAACCATCTTAGTAATAATCAAATTTCACAAACTCAGGACAATGACAGAAGACAGATGGAATAAAATCAATGAAAAAATATATATACATATGTCATAAAGTTAGTAAAGACTGTCTCGCTTGTGAAATAGTATTTTATGTGTACTCACTGCAGGATTTTTTATACATTGAGAATGCTTGACAGCCCCATAGCTCAGTGGTTCTCAACCCAGGGGGATTTTTGTCCCCTAATGAACATTTGGAATGCCTGGAATCATTTTTGTCACAACCTGGGTGGTAGGGGAGGAGGCAGGAACTGCTAGTGGCATTTATTGGGCAAAGAAAAGGCCAAGGGAGGCTACTAAACATCTGTGCAGGCCTAAGACAGCCACCCACAGCCCGAAATGTCAATGGTGCCACTGTACAGAAATCCTGCCATAGCTGTAGTCCGTAGGAATGTCAAGAAACACAACAAAGAGTCAAAGATAGACCAAGAGCTAAGAAGGAGGGGCTGAAAGATGATTCTGCCATGGTGAATTCTGAGGAATCTGGCCATGCCAGGAAGAAGAAAGGATAACAAAAGAGGACAGTGGAGGAAAGCATGACGCTCAAACTTTAAATATACAAGAGTATTATGAAATAAAGGCAATGCAGCAGTAGCGGAGCAATGTCTTATAAGAATTTCTGCAAAATAGGAGATATATAGAAAGGCACTTGATGGTAGAGAAAACTACAACCTTGTTATAGGGTAAGATATGGTCCTGCTTAAACTTCAAACAGGACAAAACTAGTATAAGAGGTATCGAGCTGTAGTCCTTAATCTTGGCTACTCATTCACATCACCAGAGGGTAATCTGAAGATTATTTTAAAGAAATTGCCTCCAGCATTCATTCTCTGGTTCAAGCACCGAGGCCATTTTCCAAGCCAAGTGGAGGGCAGGCCTAGAGGAAAGGAGTAAGAGAAAGCAGAGACCCCAAGGTCACCCCGGCCCCCACAAAGGACAATGGGAAACCAGGAAGAAAAGGCTGCTGAGCCCTAGAGTTGAGGGAATTGGGGTATAATTTTCATCTACCAGAAAATAAAATAAAACGAGTTGGTTTTTTTTTTTTTTTTTTTTTTTTTTTTCAGTACTAGGGATTGAACTCAGGGGCATTCTACCTCCGAGCTACACCCCCAGCCCTATTTTTTATTCTTTATTTTGAAACCGAGTCTCACCAAGTTGTGGAGTGCCTCACTAGGTAGCTGAGGCTGGCCGCGAACCCGGATCCTCCAGTCTCAGCCTCCTGAATGCTTGGGATTACAAGCGTGTGCCACCACGCCCGGCTAACGAGTTGTTTTTTGTTGTTGTTGTTTTTGTTTGTTTGTTTGTTTATTTTTTGTGGTACTGTTAATGGAACCCAGGGGCATTTTACCTCTGAGCTATACCCCCAGCCCTATTTTGTGTTCTTTATTTTGAAACAGGGTCTCTCTAAGTTGCAGAGAGCCTCACCAACTAGCTGAGGCTGGCCAAGAGTTTGGGTTTTGATGGAAATATTTTTGATAATACACATAATTATCAGTGATAGTGAACTCTTAAAGATTAAATGTTAAGCCGGGCATGGTGGCGCATGCTTGTAATCCCAGCATTCGGGAGGCTGAGACCGGAGGATCCGGGTTCGCGGCCAGCCTCAGCTACCTAGTGAGGCACTCCGCAACTTAGTGAGACTCGGTTTCAAAATAAAGAATAAAAAATAGGGCTGGGGGTATAGCTCGGAGGTAGAATGCCCCTGAGTTCAATCCCCAGTA
>PVLC010001867.1:79220-105416 GCA_004027655.1 Graphiurus murinus | reverse complement strand
TTAAATGTTAAGCAACCACTAAAAATCATATATGGAAAAGTGATCTAGGATGAAGTTCATCAGGCTCGCCCTGAACTCCAGGGCTCAAGTGACCTTCCTGCCTCAGCCTCCTGAGCAACGGTTATTACAGGCACTTGTTACCGTCTCTGACTGTGCAACTTTACTTTAAACAAATCTTACAGAATAGAAGGCAAACAAGTAAACTAGAATGAAACACTTTTAGAATTATATATTTGAAAGTTAAATGTTTCTAGGGAAGGGATGGTGGAGTTGTAGGTGACTCATCCTTCCTTCCTTCCTTCCTTCCTTCCTTCCTTCCTTCCTTCCTTCCTTCCTTCTTTCCTTCCTTCCTCCCTTCTTTCCTTCCTTCCTTTCTTTCTTTTCTTTATACTGGGGATGGAACTCAAAGACATTCTACTTCCAAGCTCACCCTCAGCCCTTTTTATTTTGTATTTTTTGAAACAAGGTCACCCTAAGTTGCTGAGGCTAGCCTCAAACCTGTGATCCTCCTGTATCAGCCTCCCAAATACTGGGGTTAAAAGTTTGTACCACCATGTCCAGCTGATCTTTATTTTCTTATTAAAAACAAGATAATAGAAATAGCATTTCCTTCCTCAAAACAAGATGTTTCTGTCTCAAGTTTTACTCAGTCCTACTCCCAGTGACTAATCAGGCTGTTCTCTATAGCATTCCCAAGTCCCTGTCCTCTGCCACCAGCCACATCTGTGGTCCCCAAGAGGTCGTGATGCCACCCAGCCTCCACACTGCGAAAGGAATCTCAGTGCTGCTGACAATCTCCGCTAACCCTGGGCTCCCACGCCCATAGAGAGAGATCTCGCCAGCTCAACCTGCACAGCCCTTTCTGCTCCAGAGCAAAGAAGTCTGAGTCTGAATGTAGCAGCCATTTGGGCTGGATCTAGGCCAGAAAACAAAGCAAAAAAAAAAAAAAAAAGTGGTAACACTAACACTAAGGAAAGAGCTTTCAGCTCTTGCTCCAGTTCCATGCCAGAGATCCAGTCCCATGGCACTCAGCCTGGATGGCTTTCCTCATCTCCATGGTTTTATATGAAAATCTGAGTTCTAACTCCTATCCTTTCAACTAGGCCTCTATATTCCTTTTGTGATTCTCACGTTGGATGGGGTAGAGAAAGATTTATGTGGAGATCTTGTGTCATTTATTGGCTGTGTTCCCCTTCATGACCCTCATACTTAAACAAATTAGTTTTTGGAGAAAGTTGTGGCATAGTATTTTGTTGATGAATTATATTTAGCGTAGCAAGGATTCTGTTTTTAAAAATATATAATGCTAAAGACTATAAGCCAATGACACGTAGAGACCTGGTCATAAGTGATTTCTACATCGTGAGTCCAATTACAATACCATTTGGTAGACAATTTTAACATTGCTTTTATAGAGAAAGAAAAAAGTACTTGGGGTACTTAGAGTTTGCCCATTAGTGACACAATATTTCAAGTCTCTGGCTAAAGGATCATGGGGGCTCTTTCTTTTAAACCATTAATCATCTGGTTCCATTATGGACAACCTTGAGTTTGAAGTTATTAGCTTTTTAACCCTTCTTTGTAATTAGATCAGCATAATTTTCTGTTAAAAGGCAACAAATCAATAAGTCAGCTGAAGGAAATATCCCCCCTCCAGGCAACATATAATTAGCCTATTAGCCTCAGATGTCTTTGAAGTAAATTGCATGAAGTTCATTGTCAAATTAAAATTCATCCAATTTGTTAAGCATCTACTATAGATTTGTTTACACATAATGCTATGGAGTAATTATAATTCAGCTTTTTAGACATACTTTCTTTTCCATTTCAGTTCCTTTCCTGTTAAAACTAAACCACAGTCTACACACTGGAAGTGAAAAATAAAGAGCAATCATTATAAAATAGAGAAACAAAAGCGGACCCCCATCCTTCTCACCCAGGTAACCTCACTCTAAAGGATTATTTGTAAATATGTCATCTATTACATTCATCTGTTTCCCTAAAATTTTCTCAAAGAGATGCTCTAAACTGCAGACAATGAAAGACTATAATTTGTAGATTTCTCAAAACTATAATTTTTGGAAATCATTGAGGGGAGTGAGGTGAGGATAGAAGAGTCTGGCGACTAAACAAGCAGTTCTGGAAAAGAACAAGATACCAGTGTTCCTCTGGAGTATGAGTTTATCCAGGGTGGAAACGTGGCCATCGCTCGCCCCAGACCCGTGCCTGGGGCATGGTAGCCACTGGACAAATGATTTGTTGTGTCATTCCTGTTTGGAGTGGTCCTGCACAAGGGAAACGATGAATATTACAGGTATGAACATTTCAGGTCCTAAAAAAATGGTTATCTGTAGCAGAACAGAGACTTTCTACACACTCCACCTCAATTCATATGACTTAGAGTCTATTTCCAATATTATGCTCACCAAACAACTGTCTAATTACTTAACTCATTTCCAGAGGTGAAACACAGTAAGCAATACCTAAATTTTCTAGTTGTTAGAGTTATGCATACTTATTTATCCAATAACAAAGCATTTAGTTTCACAAGTCAATCTCCTGTGAGTTTCACTATATTGACTGAGTTCCCCCCAAACTGATAAATCCTTGGTAAATTTATATTATTATATTTTAGAGGGGTACTGGAGATTGAAACCAGGGACTTTCTACCTCTGATTCTACACCCCCAATCCTATTTTTCTTTTTTTTTTTTTCTTTTTTTTTTTTACTTTGAAACAGGGTCTTGCTAAGTTGCTGAGGCTGGCCTCAAACCTGTGATCCTCCTGTCTCAATCTCCTAGGTACTGGGATTACAGGCATGTGCCACCACTCCTGGCTTATCAATGGGTTTCTAATTACTCAAAACAGAGCTCTCCAGCAGTAGCTCAGTGGTAGGGCTCTTATCTAGCACATTCAAGGCCCTGAACTTGATCTCCAGTACCACAATTGTTGTTGTTATTATTATTACTACTGTTATTATTATTATTGAAAGATAAACTCTACTAAGTCCCACCAAGGAACAGATACTATATTAGAATTCTGTCACAAACATGTAGCAAACTATTTTCCCATTTTAAAACAATGGCCAACTTCAGTCATAATGAAAGCAATATCCAATTTGGAGAAAGCTATGCAGAGACCATAGCATGTTCTACCTGAAAGAACCACTGTTCATTTTATGGGAAATCTAGATGTTAAATAGTCTTTGATTCTATGGTATTGAACATATTACTTTCTCTCTTGAGAGTTTTGTTGTTGTTATTGTTTGGGTTTTTATTTTGGCTTTGATTTTTGTAAGTAAAATAAACACATTGGCAGTCTCTAATTTTCAGGGATGGGATTTGAAAATTAATTAAAATATTATTATTTAGTACAAGGGGGCAGTAAAAATCGAGAAAAATAAAGCACTTTTCTCTTGGCATTTCTTGTTAACTGAAGCAATATGTCTTAAAGCCTTTTGTCATTTATCTCATCTCTTAAATTCTGGCTTATCTTCCTAATTAATTTATTTCACTCAATGGTGTGTGTCATTATTCTTTAATCTATTAGGTAAAATTTCTTGAAGATGTCTTCAATTCTTCCTTCCTTTTTATATTCCAAATTAATTTATCCTGAAGTCCTATCAATTATTCAAAATAATTAATTTCTATCTATCCCAGTCTATTTCCTTTACCAGTATCCCAGCTGAAGCCCTTACCAAGATGTGCCTGAGCATATAATAGTAACCTAATAATAGATCTCGTTGCTTATTTATTAGGTAAAATATAAGGATTCTAATTTATTGTTTTCTTTGTTGTCATGTTTTCTCCACCAAAACAATCATATCTTTGGGATAGGGACCTAGTAATTATGAAGTCAGAAGAGCTAAGGCTAGTTCAAATAGATGTGATAAATTTAGATAGCTTTTTTTTTTTTTTGGATTTACTACAGAACCTATCTTTCTAAATCAAGTCTCATATCTGCCAAATATAGATATTCCTCCCTATTTTCAAACATTTTATTAGTTATCTCTGGCTCCAAAAGCCTAGAGCCAGAGGACCATTTCATGATAACTCGCTCATGTGACTATTGAGAGGGAGCATTAGTTCTTGCCACAGGCTGCTTGAGCTTCCTCACAACATGGTAACTGGCTTCCCCCAGAGTAAGTAATCCAAGAGCAAAGACTACAGAAGCCAGAGTATCTTTTATGACCTGTATTTGGATTTCCAACACTATTATTTCTGCATCATTCTATTGCTTTGACAGATCAGCTCCATTCATTACATAGTAGTGTGAGCTATGGGGAGCCTTCTGTAAACATGGATAGCACAATACCACCAAGTAACTTTTTTGTGTCTATTTGTACGTGTATGTGTGCATGTGACATGGTCATCAAAGATTTCTATGGGGCATGCTACTTCATGGTACAATTTAAAAGATTACGAATGCATCCTTCATTATAAAGGTAATGGCTAGGTTGGAATTTAGGTGGTTATTTGCCTAAAACTTTGTACATAGAAACAGAGCAATAAAATTGAAATAAATTAATGACATTCAGATAATTCTAAGTAACTATTTGCCTAAAACAAATTTTCTCCCTGCTCTCACATATTTATTTATATGCCTTCTCATTGTGTTTCTTCTATGGACAAAGAAAAAAACTAGAGAGTCTTGTAATCATTAATTCTGGTTTTAGCTTTCCATTTAAGTCTGAGACCTTTGAAAAATTCCATTTTAACTGGATTAAGCTTATTTTGTTAGTCCAACTGTGGTCCAAGGACCATCAATATCAACATTATCAGGGAATTTGTTAAAATCACCATAGACAGGCCTCACGTCAGACCAACTGAGTCAGAATTAGTTTTAAGCAAGATGCCAGGTAGTTTTTTTTGTGGAATGCTTATCTAGAAACTTCTTCACAGATTCTGGAAGCTGGTATGACATGGTTTTTACCTCACTAAAGAAAAACCCCTATTGGAATTTTCTACATAGCAGATGTCTCAAAACACTGATGATTGAGTGGCCTCCTCATGACCTGCCCTGCTGGACAGCCTCTTGTTTTGCTTTTCCCAGACAAAAACAGTTGCTCATTTCCAGTTATCTCTGTAGCATGTTAAAACATGCACCTAAACAAAACAGAATATGGGAAACATGTTTATTTGATTTTCCACTAATGAACTAAGTATAGAGGCATGAAGTTCATCGTTAATATTATGGTGCAAATCTTGCTATTCTTCAAAAGCTAAAATTGCATCTCGTGCTAGATAATTCAGGTTTCCCACTCCCCCAATGAGCTTGGGCCAATCATCATTCTACTTCTCTAGTCCCAGTTGTCTCATAAGTAAAAGTAGGTCAAAAGGATGACTCTTAAAGTATATATATATATATATATATATATATATATATATATATATATATATATATAATGTGTGTGTGTGTGTATGTGTGTGTAAGGTATAGACATGTGACTTCCTTCCTCATTATTTTTGCCTATTGTTAGTTTCATATAAAAGTTCTTTGGCTTGGGTTCCCTTGACTCAACACAATTGTTTCAAGATTCATGGGTTTTGTTGCATATGTGAGTAGATTTAAATGAGATAAATGTTAAAGATATGCCCCAAATACTTTTCAAATATGAGTGAATCAAATAAAGGTATTTGGAGGTCCCTCTCCTTCTCAAATGCTATAGAGACAGGAGGTAAAATGCCATTCCCCAATCAAATGACCTAACTCTAATGTTGCTGTCTTTGCTCTCATTTCAAACATGTTATTAAGATAACCACAGCCAACAAAATGGACTAACTCCTCTCCCCCCACCAATCACAGCGTCCTAGCATCCTAACTGATAGTGGAACCAGCTTTCCCTTGGCCTGGGGGAGAAACCCAGCAAAAACAATGATCAGATCTGAAGGGAATTTTCCTGGAATGCAACGCACACCTGAAAAAGACCTGCTGGGTCTATCCACGGTCACTATGGCAACGTGTAATCATCACTACCCCAAGTAAGTAAGAAAGCCTCTTTTTACCCAACAATAGAAAATCTTTCCAAACCATTCATATTCAATAGGAACGCTCAGCTTAGACCCACAGAATGATGAGTCTGCCGCAATAATGATGGAAGTTTATTGTGTAAATCTGACCAGTGCTTGAACATTGAGACAAGCTCATGATGTTGCACTCCCTGGTCCAGGCGGGAAAGAAAAATAATTGTCCTGGCCAAGATTCCATGGCCAATGTGAAGCAGAAAATGGAGAGAATTATTTAGCAAACTCAAGACCCAAAACATACTAGAGTAACAACATTACTCAGCGCTGATGGTGCTCTTATGTAAAAATCGCTCATAATTATGCGTCACTACAACAAATTGTGCTTGAACAAATTTCCTACAGGTCTTAATTTCAGCTCCTTAGGAGAAAAATCTACTTTCTTATACTCTTGAGTATTGAGTAGCCATTGCAAATTCAGTGTTAGGGATGTTTTTAGGTATACAAAGGTATAAATTAAGTATCTTTTTTTTTTCTTTTTTGTAAGCCAGGCATTGTGGTGCATGCCAGTAATTCCACTACTCAGGAGGCTGAGACAGAGGAGTTCAGATTTCAAGCCAGCCTCAGCAATTTAGCAAGGCCATGTTTCCAAATAAAAAATAAAGTAGGGCTGGGTTATCACTGGAAGTAGATTGGCCCTGGGTTCAATCCCTAGATTCACAAAAATAAATACATAAATAATAATGTATACATATACTTTTAAGTTTTTCTGTTGGAGACCGAAGACAATTTTTAAAAGATGATATTTAGTATTAAGGGCAAAGCTTATGGAGTGCTGTGTGCACATGTCTCTATCACTCTAAACGTCATGAGGTATGATTAAAATGCACCAATAAAAAAAATATTAAGGGGCAAGGCAAATACATTAATAGGAGAGTATCTTTTGGTAAAGTTTTACTGTTAATATTGT
This sequence comes from Graphiurus murinus, assembly GCA_004027655.1. Lineage (NCBI taxonomy): Eukaryota > Metazoa > Chordata > Mammalia > Rodentia > Gliridae > Graphiurus > Graphiurus murinus. The sequence goes on along the minus strand of PVLC010001867.1, from coordinate 98,484 downwards.
AAATGGCTAATTTGGAACTGGTATTACAAGGTGCCATGTCTTAGACAGGAATCCAGCAATAACAAATTGTCAAGCTCATTTCAACTGGCATAAGCCAGGGGGGTCGGCATAGGTTCTGCTGGGTCCTGATGGCCTGTTCTGATACATGGCTCACCGTGTCATCACAAAGTTGTCTCTTCGCTCTGTGGTGACTTTATTTTCAGAGAGAATCTCTCAAGATAGCAACAGAAACTCTAGCTTGTTTCCTTTGAACTTAGAAGCCCCAGTGGAACATGAGAACCCATTTTCTGATCATTCCAGCAAGAGGCTGGAGATGACCCAGGTGGTTCCCCAATGCCCCACATCTTCCCAGAAAGAGAAGAAGTCTGTTGCTACTCTTGTCCACCTGAAACCCATTCCTCGTGAAACACACACCCAGTGTGAAACCTAACTTTATAAATTCTTCTCAAAGAAAACTGAAACTCAGGGCTACTGTGTTCCGTAGAGCATTATTAATAAAACACAATCATAATCCCACAAGGACTTATTAAGTGTCCACAACCTATGTTATTTTTTGTTTGTTTTAAACAACACAAATAAATAAATGATAAATTGTGACTCCTACCATTCAAGAATTTATGACTTTGTAAGGAAGCAGCAGGACTTAAAAAAAAAAAAAACAGAAAATATGACACTATACAGTATTATAGAAGACTGGAGTATTCTTTTTTTTCATGGTATTAGACATTGAACTCAGGGGCGTTCTACATCTAAGCTACATACCCAGCCCTATTTTATTTTATTTCATTTCATTTTATTTATTTTGAAACAGGGTCTTGCTAAATTGTTGAGACTGGCCTCAAACCTGAGATCCTCCCAAGTACTGGGATTACAGGCATGTGCCACCACATCTGGCTCTAAGACTGGAAACTTCTGATTAAAATAGGTAAGGGAATATGCTAAAGTGATTTATCAATGTTAGTAATGTTTACTTGTGACCTAACAATTCCACTTCTAGGTATTTATTTAAAAGAAATGAACTCATGTTCATACAGATACTGGTGTGAAGAATGCTTATAGCAGATTTATTTGTGGAACAACATAGGAAAGGGTAAATAAATTGTGGTATATCCACACATGGACTATTACTCTATGATTAGAAAAAAAAAAGAGGATTTAATATGGTTAAGTAGCAAAAGCATTATGCTTAGGGAAAGAAACCAGACACAAAACACAACATACTGTGTTATTTCATTTAAGCATAATACAGAGAACAGGAAAAAATATCTATAGTGACAGAAACATTGCAGGAGGTCTAAAGCATGGGAATTACTTCAATGGGAATAAGGAAACCTTTGGAATAATAGTAATATTCTCTCTCTCTCTCTCTCTCTCTCTCTCTCTCTCTCTCTCTCTCTCTCTCTCTCTCTGCTTTCTACCTCTAAGCTAAGGCTTGCCTTGAGTCAGTGATCCTCCTGTCTCAGCCTCCCAAGTTGTGGGGTTACAGCCATGTGCCACCGTGCCCGGCTATATATTCTGTATCTTGATGACTGGTTACATATATACATACCTATGTAAAAACCCATCAAGCTGTACTCTCAAAATGAGAGCATTTTATCTTATGTAAATTATACCCCACTAAGATGACCAGAAAAACAGCTAAGAGAGGTTCATTAGCATCATGGGCTGGTGTTAGAATAATCAAAGAGGTAGTATAAGAAGATTTCATCATTAAATATAGTCATTGATTTTGGAATGGGAGAGAGATTATTAAATTGACGAGTGTGGTATGAGAAGAACCTGGCCCTGGAGCCAAGCACAGCCCTGTCTACATGTCTTTGCCATTCCCTGGCAAGAAAGTACGTCCACTTTTATTGAATGCAAAATTGACCACCACCTACCTTAGAATATTAAATGATATAAATTCAGAGATAAAATGAAGTTGAAAGGATCTGATGAAAAAGTAGAAGATTCATATGTTAAAATGATATATTAGAGTAAGAACTATAATATTGGAGATAAATGTAGATAGATGATGGACAGTTAGATAAATGAGATAGATTATGTTAATTTTGGTAAGAGGCTTTGCCGTGAACAAGGAGATAATCGTGTGCAAAGATGTACACGCAGGAGTTTTCATGTTGCATGTAAATCCTTTGGCCAGAAAGATAAGGAAGAGGAAAGTACAGAATGAGTTCAGTATTTTGACCTCAAAAGTCATTTTTATAACTGGTCCAACTGAGGTAAAGATATCTCCAAACATAGTATTATTAGTTTCTCATTCCTCATTGCCACGATTTCTATAATCACTATATCATAGTGAGATAATGACTAAATGTCTTTAAGCACAGAGTGAAATATGAGAGTGGACAGTCTTGAATTTGTAAATAAGAATGTGTACTGAGCCCACATTTTAGGGAGTACCCTAGGTACCACCAGCTCCTGCAGCATGTCCAACTGACTTGGGTCCTTCCGTATAAGTAAATAAATATTCTGAATATACAAATCATGTAATTTCTTGCTACTCAAAGTATGGGCCACAGAGGAATAGAGTAAGCTTGTTAGAAATGTCGATTCTATCTGGACATAGTGGTGCATGTCTATAATCCCAATATTTGGGATCCTAAGACAGGAGAATGACAGGTTCGAAGCCAGCCTCAGCAACTTAGGCCCTTGCCCTTGGTAACTTAGGGAGACCCTGTTTCCAAATAATAAATAAAATAGGGCTGGGGGTGTAGCTTGGAGGTAGAATGTCCCTGGGTTTAATCCCCAGCGACATCACCAAAGGAAAAAAAAAAATGAAGAAAGAAAGGAAAGAAGGAAGGCAGGGAGGGAGGAAGAAGGAAGAAGGAAGAATGAAGAAGGAAGGAAGGAAGGAAGGAAGGAAGGAAGGAAGGAGAGAAAGAAAAGAAATACAGATTCTGTAGCTCCACCCAAGATGTGCTGAATCAAGATTTGCATTTTAACACTATCTCTAGGTGATTTGTGTGCCGTGTACCAAGGAGATCAAAGGAACTACTCCCTTGCATCATGAAAGGAACCCCAGAACTGAGCCCACTCAAAGAGGCAGGTGAGTCAAAGAAAAGCACATGGGCAATGGTAATGGTAACCAGGAAGTCATTAAACAGTGCACACTAAGAATGATATTAACTATTGACAAAGCTATGGAGAGCTGGCACTTCCATTGACATCATTGGTCAGAGTGAAAGCAGTGCCATGATTTAAAAGAATATGTGGGCATCAGCTATTATTAGATTAAAATTGTGCCTTCCCTGTGACCATGCCATTCCACACTTCGAATACCTACTCAGAAACTCTTGCCCAGGTGCCAAAGAGAGCTACGTAAAGCTTATTGCATGAGGTTACTATAAGCACTCTCCACAGCAGGAAACCGTGGCACGTTCTATATGACAGCCAAAATGACTATGGTTAAAAGAAAATACAGTATTCTGGAATTCTAAGAATCTGTTTAAAAGATTGCGATTGTTCTATACAGATTTACCTAGGGAGACACTCAGGACAGGATTTTCCAGTTAACTGAACAAAGTTGAAGAACAATGTATAAGGTATGATACCATTTTTTAAAAGAAACCCGTATATAAAAGCTCTATACTTCTCTATGTTTGCATAGGTACAATCATACACATTGCACACATTTATTGGCAAGCATACAGGCAAATAACAAGAAAAACATATAGCAAAGTTTCCCAGTTGTTATCTCTGGAGAGGAATCTAGATCAACAGATGATGGTAAAGCGAGTGTGTGTGTGTGTGTGTGTGTGTGTGTGTGTGTGTGTGTGTGTGTGCACATGCATGTATATTGTTTGATTTTTGTTGGCAAAAGTAATAAACTAAGTAAAATTGCCTGATAAGGAAATGTTTATATAAACTTAATGTGTTGCTTTGTGTTTTTCACGGAAGCTTCTAGGGAAAATATTGTTCTATGGAACTGACCTTTATACTCAAAGTGAAGAATACAGTCTGCAGAATTATCATTTTATGAGATGTCGTCTGGTTTTTCTTAAAAGGAAAGATATTTTTTAACATCTTTACACATAAAAATGAAAGTCTTTGAAAAATGTTTCACCCTAAAATGCTTGACATTTTGCTGAGGGCCTTACAATCCGTTACTGGTTATTTCCTTCCCCAAAGACTATTAAAACACTTTGAATAACATATAAAACTAACTTTTCTCAGAAATATTAACAGTTCCCAGAGAACAGAGCATCAGCATTAGTTACCATACCAAACTACTTTAAGTATGCTTCTGCTTCTAGCTCCCCCTCTATAAATACCTCCTACCCGAGTCCACATGATCCACCTCCCTGCTCCTATTGAGCTGTGTATTTCTTACTCCCAACTGAGGTTCCCTGAGTCCTATATTCCATTTCTACTTGTCCGCATACGACAATTTCTCCAGTTTTCCCCTCTTCCCTTCATAATCAATTTTCTTCTTTTCTACTAGATCTATCATTATTCTCCTGGCACCAAGGATCAGTCATACATACCACCCCTACTGGTCCCCTTACTCCTCCACCCATCCCCCATCTCTTCCTCCTTTCAGACCAAAACTCCTTGAAAGACTTGTCTCTAATTTTTATTCTCTTATTTTTTGTACCCTCATCAAAAGGCCATTACCCATGTCAGCCCCCCAAATTGAGCCTTTCACATTGCTAAAGCCAGTGATCTAATCTTGGCCCTCGGTTACATGATGTATCAACAGCATTTGACATAGGTCATCACTTTCTCTTCCATGAGACATTTTCTTCACTTGGCTTCCAGGATACTATCTGACTCTTGGATTCCCTCCCACTCTTGAGGCCTTTCCTTTTGGTCTCCCTTTTCCAGATCCGTTCTCTCGGCTTTGGAAGTATATGTAGAAGCGGAGTATGGTTGTGCATGCCTATAATCCCAGTACTTGGGGGACTGAGACAGGAGGATTGCAGGTTCAAGGCCAGCCTCAGCAACTTAGTGGGTCCCTCAGCAACTTATCAAGACCCTGTTTCAAAAAAAAAGGCTGGGGGTGGGGTGTAGCTTATAGGTAGAATGCCCCAGAGTTCAATTCTCAGTGCCAAAGAAAAGTATATATCCAATTGTCTACTTGACATCTACATGTTGATGTTTAGCAAACCTCTTGAACTCAAAAGGCATAGAACTAAGATCTTCATTTTCTCCTCTTGCTCCCAAAACAACAAACAAAGTGTTCCTCCTACAGTCTTTCCATCTCTGACAAAGCCAAGTGAATGTTTCCAGCTGTTGTGCAGACTAAAACACATGGCTCCAAGACTGTTTCCTTTCTTACTGCTTAACCAATTTATCAAGTTCAAGAGATCTTGTTCACTCCACCTTCAAATATATAAGAATATGAATGCTTCTGGTCACTGTCACTGCATCCACCTGCTGCAAGCCACCACCATCTCTCACCTGTAAAGCAGGTGTCCTGGCTCCTTCCCATTGGAGGAGCATCCCAGAATGTGCCCCTTAAAACACCAGTCAGAAATGTGTCATTTTTCTGCCCCAAACTCTATCATAGGACTCAGAGAAAATGCCAGAGGTGTTACTCCTGGATTTACCCTGGTTAACTCTCAGACATTATCTCCCATTGCAGCCCCCGTTCGCTCTGGGCACTGCAGTCCCTGGTGTTTCTCCAACATACAAAGCCCACTGTTGCTTTGCACCTGCCCTTCCTTCTGCATAGAATGCCCTCCCCTCAATGCCTTCCTGGCTTGCGTTTACTCCCTGTGGGTATTCAAATGCTACCTTCTCAGGAGACCATCCCTCATTATCTGACTTAACAAACTATCCCTTCCCCTGAAATTTCTTACCCACTCTTATGATGTGTATATTTTTCTCCTTAGTACTTATCACTGTGAATTCCCATAGAGAAACTTATGTATCTTGTTTATTGCCTGACTCCTTCATTGGAATACAGGTCTAACATGCCTCAAACTCAACAGAACAGAGGAATTTATTTGCCACTGTATCCCCAGCACCTGTAAAACAGCCTGGTACATGTTTAGCACCCAATAAATACTTCATGGATGAATTAAAATTTTAGTGTTCAAAAATGTACATTGTTAATATTGGGAACATAGTTCATCCCAGTTGGATAGGACTGAGAAATAAGTGTTCAAATCACATTGCAATCCCAAAGGAAATCTGGTGGATCACTTCCCTCTTCTGAGTTTTTCATTAGGCAGTGGAGAAATTCAAATGAAATCCATAATATGACGCTACTATATACCCACAGTCATATTTAAAATTAAAAATGTTAATTTTTCATATTATCTTTTACAAATTGTTGTTCGAGTTATTTTTCTATGGCTGTTAATAGATTATTTTAATTGAGAAACATCTGGAACTCAGATTTTCCTAGCAAGTACCCACTAATAACTTCCTTTTCCTGATTAATCATTTACCTTCACTGACTTAAAGCTTTCTGAGAAGCTTCATACCAAAAAAGACTTTGACCCTGTCCAGTGATAGAATTTAGTATACTCAAACATCTGATAGACTGGGATGGATATAATGACTGGCAGGTTACACAAAGGCACAATGGTATCCCATGAAGAATTTGCTCTGAACTCTCTGGTACAATGAGTAAGATCCAGAAATAGATGGAGTCCAACAGATTATAAACTCATGATAGAGTAGCACGTGGTATCTGAACTTGGTCTAATCAAAGTGGCAGGTATGTGCCCTTGGTAGAAGTGTTGCTTTAGCAAATAAAGAAGCTGACTTATCATTGTAATACTTTGTGGGGCAAAACAATCTTACTGAGAGCCACCCCTCCATTCTAAACCAAATATAACACAAATTGAAAAGCAATGCTATCCTTTCTATCAAACCTCTCAAGTTTCTCTAGCTTTAAAACACAGTGAATATACTGCAATTTCCCACCCTATTTATTTTGAAGTTTTGCAAATATAAAAATTGAAGGAATTTTTTATTAAGCACCCATATGCCCATGATGTACAGTTTGTAACTAAATGTTTTACTTCCTTTACTTTAATGCACAGCTATCCATCTATCCAGCCATTAATACATCTTCATTTTGATGCTTCAAAGTTGCTGACATCAGGATTCTTCCCACTGAGTATCTGAGCATGCGTATCATTAACTACAGGTCCAGTGTTGCAATCAATGTCAGGCAATACACATTCCCATTGCTCTAGCACCCGCAGGGGATTGATCACTAAGATGACTGGAAAGGATTCCAGTTCATGAGCTATAGAACTCTAAGGGAAAGGGGCAACAGAATTCTACCTTAGATAGTCAGCAACAAGGAAAGTTGACTTGTCAAAAAATGGAAGCAATATCCCTGATGATTCCCAGAGATGCGAAAGACTTGTAGCCAAACACATGGGGCTCAGAACCGGGGAGAGTTAGCTATAGATACTACTGGAACCACATCTGGAACCACAGCTTGCAAAGCCTGCTGACATATGGCCATCTCTCCCGCTAGAGACCAAATTAAAGAAGGAATTTTGCAATAGTGAGGTTAAAAAACAGCACAAGATTTGGGTCCAAAGAGATCTGAGATACAAACCGTGGTCAAGAACGAGTTATTTAACCTATGGGAGTCTCAGTTTCTTACATATAAATGGGGAAATAGTAATAAGTACATCAGAAAGTTGCAAGAAGGTTAAACAAAGGTCTGTGTGGCATGCTCCAGACACAGTGCTGGGAACAAGCAGCAATCAATAAATTGCAATTGTGGTTATTTTTCTAGTGTTATTTTTTACCAATAAACTCTTTGAAGGCCAAGGTCATAATTCATTCCTCCCCACACACACACTTAACCTTATGGTAGGTTAAGATCAGGTTTCAACAAATATTGACTACATAAATAAAGGAGGAAGGAGCTATAAAGTCATCTGTGTATTAAGAACTCAAGTAGGTACATCACACACTTAGCGATCTGATCAGAATGAGAATCTGGTTTTGAATACATCTAGGTTTGCTGAAAGCTGCATTAATGTGTGCTCCAGGCATACATTTCCATTCTCTGCTGCTGAAATCATTCCTCTGCTCATGGAATAGATGTGGTGCCCCTGACTTTTCTCATCTTTACCATGCTTTGGAATCAGTGTTCTCTGATGAGTGGCACCTGGTTTATTTTTATGCCCAGTAGTAACCAGAAAATCAGCTTCTAAACATTTCTTAATCACTTCAATTTGCATTTTTCTTATATTTAGGGCCTGGGGTGGGGAGAAATTAGGCTGAATATCATTACAGAAAAGCTTGACTGAACCCCGGACTTTCTTTCTGATTGCATACCCTATCCATCACTCACAGCCTCCTGTAGACTGGCCTTCAAGACAAAGCAATAGAAATCCAGGCAACTTGAGTTACCAGGCAAAAAGGTGTTCTCAGAGTCTGATCATATGATAAGTCACTGGAATTCTTTGTATTACTTTAAATGTGAAGCCTTTTACAAGAGCAAACACTTCTTAGAAGAATGGGGACAACTAAAATACCTATTTAGAGCAGGAGAAAGCAAAGGTTTTTATTCTTCTCCTCTCCTTTCTCTAAACCCTAGGTAGAAATCTGGCTAGCTAAGAGACCTAGGATTCATACAATGGGTCTTCATCACTCTTAGTAAATTGTTTTAGAGTGTCTCTGCCTCAACATTAATCTTCACATTCATTTCTAAACCCTCTTTCTGGACTGTGTGTTTTTTTTCTTTGTGATATTAAGTTTAGTCAATTTGGGATCTTTAAAATACTACATTTAGGAACACTTAAGGAGTTTGAATTGTTGAGAAATGATGGACCTCATAAAACTAGAGTTAAGAACTGTCATCTGAGGGAAAAAAAAAAAAAAACAAGCTGAAGAAAAATAACATGAAGCCAAAAATCCTCTTCTATTGCTTTCATTTTTAAGGATTGTCGGCCGTTAGGGTTGTAGAATTGTGGAACCAGGAACAAATGAAGAAATAGATGACCATGTGCAGCATTAAGCCTTAGAGGAAGTTTGTTTCTTAGAAAGGAGCTTGAGGCTGGGTGTAGTGGCACACATCTGTAATCCCAGTATTTGGGAGGCTAAGACAGGAGGATCACAGGTTTGAGGACAGCCTATGCAATCTAGGGAGACTCTCAGTGACCTAGTGAGACCCTATGTCAAAACAAAAACATAAAAAGGGCTGAGAGTGTATCTCAGAGGTAGAATTCTCCTGGGTTCAATTCCCAGTCTCCCTCTCCTCTCCTCTCCCCTCCCCTCCCCCCCCCTCTCTCTCACACACACACACACACACACACACACACACACACACACACGAGCTTGAGGCATTATATCACTCATTGACACATGATATTAAAGATTTAGGACTTCCTAAAATCCCCTAAGATCTTATAAGGAAAGGGATTATTTGTCTATTTGTCTCCATGACAATAGGAAGAAAGTATCAATAAAAATCTACATAGTCATTAGCTATGTTTTTGATGAATTTTAATTACCATTTGCTTCTGTTTATTTTGTTATACTTCTTATAAGAAAGGTAACGGTTTTTTGTTTTGTTTTGTTTTCTGTTTTCTGAAATTCCCAGTTAATCAAATCAGTCCTCTGTTTGATTTTTAGATGTAAAAAATCTGTCCTTCCAGAAGCCTAGTTAAGAGTGGTTTTGAGAAATTTAATGAGCACTCGTCTGCCCATTGAAGAAGACAAAATATACCGAATGATGGTCCCTTCAGTTTTTCTTTTCTTTCCAATGCCCCAATTCTTCTCAGAAAGCCATTACTCAGCTTCTAAAAGCTTGTTTCTCTGATGAGTTGTCTAAGGTCATAAATGTCCAAAAATATTCTTTTCCATACCTTCATCTGCATTGTTTTATTCTGGATGTAATGGGGGAAAAATCACTTAAGGATATTGCCGGGGCCTGAGGAAAACGCTCATTAGTGTTCAGGGTACTGGTCTTCCACCAGTCATTTTCTTTTCAGCGTTGAGTATTTGGAACTAATTTGTGCAGAACTATTTTTCATATCCCTAAAGAGTTTTCCTAATTAATCTGAGGAAGGAGGCACTTCCAATGACACAATTCAAAGTTTTAAGGAAAGTTTGTGTCACCTTGATCCTCATAAATGATAGGAAAGGAGAGCTGAGGCCACATTAAGTGATCAGGTCTCTGAGTGAGGTCTCCCTCGTTTTTATTTTAGCTTCACCTACAACTGCTGACTCACAGTTGTAGAAATAAGCTACCTGTAAACCAAAAGCCTGCTGCTTCGTATTGTATTGGGTATCTCAATAATTTTTCATATTTTAATTTTATACAAGTATATCACATTACCTGACATGGAATTCTAAATAATTGGCTCCTAAAAGTACTCAAATTTTAAAAATGTTCTTTTTTCTTTTTCTACTAGAAATAAGAAAGCAATTATTTTGTAGAAAGCATACTATTCCACCTGTCTGATTTTAGCTTCATGGGGAGCTCTAACAAGTCTCAAGTCTCCAGTGATGTAGTGCAGGTAAAAGCAGGCAATTAAGCTAGATCTAGATCTCTTTTATGGCTAAACTTCTAATTTCAAAAGGTGAGGTTCTAGAATAGAGATGTGCCAATTGTATTCTGTTTGATTTTTGGTCATTTGTTTGATGGAGAATAACTTTGACAAGCCCAAGGAAGGGAATCTTCTTTTAGCTAGAAATCAAAGATAATTTATATTAGGAATAAACCTTGGTTCAGGAATCACTAAACAATAGTTGACCTTTGGAAATATACTTCATCTTGATGGGTTTCATTCTCAGCATCTAGGAAACTATGAGCTCTCTGATTACGGGTGTCCCTTGCAGCCCCAAATTTCTATGGGAACACTTGAGACTTGAGGAAGGAAACAGTTCAAATAATGTTATATCCATATACGAAGGTACCATATTAAAAGGGAGAGTAGGGAGGGGAATGGGATGCAGAAGGAAACCCACCAAGTGCTGTGTGCATGTATGAATGCATCATTTTGAATTTCACTATGATGTATAATTGCAATGCATCAATAAAAGTGTTTTTAAAAAATAGAAAAATCTGTCAGTTCAAATAGTTTATTCTTAGTAGTGATACTATAGGAGACCAATCGGTACCATCATATCTAATGAGAAAAAAAGAAAATGGTGGCACTCTGGTGAGCAATCACGATAATATATATATTTAAATTTGAGTCAAGGTTCACAGTTTACAAAGAGATTTTACATTTATGTTTTCAGTATCATTTCTTATATTCCCAAGACTATACAACTTGCAAATTGGAGGTTCTGAACATGTTTTTTGATTCTAAAAACAAGGTGTTTTTGTGGTAACTTGCCATCTTGTGATAGTTTTGAAGAATTTAAAGTGTCTAATTGGTTGTCAATGTCAAGCATTGACACTAATGTGAGCTTTCATTTTTAACATCTTAATAACTCATTCTTTCCTTTGTGACAGCCTTATGGGGACACAAGAAGAAAGATCTTGATATTTAATGATATTTCTCTAAAATTATAATTCAATAAGCACTCAGCTCTTCTTCTCTCTCTCTTTGGACTGCCATGAAGGACCAGCTGTGAAGGATCAAATGGTACAGTAGGCAAAGAATAATCTCTAGAAATTGACACACTCATAATCAATCATTTAGTATGAGTAGGATTTGAGTAGCTACATAGGTTCTCTATGTATGAAGAATAATAACTCACCTTAAAAGATTAAAAACATTTGCATGTGAACGTGTATTTCAGTATTTACATACATCAAGTCATTACCATATGTTAGTTTTCTATGTTCTTCCTAAAAAAGCACATGGAATTTCAACATTAAAATGCCCAAAATTTGTTAGAGGAAGAAAAGCATAAATTTGGATCTAAACCCAGGACTACTTTTACTAATTGGATGATATCAGGAAAGTTATTTAAATAAACACTCAGAGTTTCAAGTCCCTCATTATGTAAAGTGTGTGTGTGTGAATGTGTGTGTATATGTGTATGTGTGTGTGCGTGTGTGTGTGTGTGTGCGCGCGCCTAGAATCATACCAAAAATATTCAATATAAAAATTACAGTCTATTCTACTACAATGTTTATTTTTATATGTGAAATCATTTGTGTTTGTTAAATAGGAGCATTATAGCAATATAATTCAGAAGTCTGGTTGATTTACAGACATTTCTTTCTCATCACATGATGTTTTGCAACACTGAGAAACTATACTGGAATATTAAGTGCAACAAAATAGCTAAACCCAGCAAATCTCAGAGGACATGATTGTATAGACAATGTCCATTTATCCCCACATTTTCTGCCTCTTGGCTCAATTTTGCCATGGGTCTTCTTTGAAGGTGTTTTTTGAACAATTCTCCCTTATCAGAGCAACTATACTCCCTCTTTCTATGCTATTACCTCAAGTCACTTTTACCTTTTTAAAGAAATGAATTTTTATTTAACCACGCTCATATTTTTCATTAGGATTGTTTGCTAGCATTGTAAAGTTGACTAAGTCTTGAATGCTCTTCCCAAAATCTAATTCTCCCAGTATGTTGTTATTTTTAGAGTGCAATTTTAAAATATGTAGATTTTTGCTGGGCGTGGTGGCGCATGCCTGTAATCTCAGTACTTGGGAGGCTGAGACAGAAGGATAGCAGGTTTGAGGACAACCTTAGCAACCTAGCAACATTCTCAGCAGCCTAATGAGACTCTATTTCAAAACAAACAAAAATAAATAAATAAAATTGGCTGGAGGTGTAGCTCAGATGCAGAAGGCCCCTGGGTTCAATCTCCAGTATTGCAAAATTTTTAAAAAATGTATATTTTCTTTATCTGCATAATCATTACAGTATAGTAAGCATCTACAAATCAGATAATGCATATAAAGTATCTAGCACATTGATCACCATATAGATTTTTAAAAACCAGACTTCCTACTCTTTCAGGATGTCAGTACTTTTCTCAAGTGGTAGATGAATGAATTAAATGAAATTTAGGATCTCTTGGAGTCTTGGGGGCAGTCATTCTTCTGAGTCTGTGAAAGACAGCACAGTTCATTCTAATAACTCTGAGTAAAGTCATTAGCTGAAAATCATAGCAATATGCACCAGGAATTATTTGTGGTTCAACAGAAAGAAACCTTAAAGATAGACTAAAAGAAAACTATCAGACTTGAATGTAACAGTACAATTCGTGTGTTTTCTTGAGTCCACCTGGTCCCTTCCAATCAACAGGAGATTCCCCCAGATGCTTAGTTTTCATGCCACACTAATGGTTTCATTGAAGAAATCTCCCCTGAATTTTGTTTTATTTGATTTGTACATGGTAATCATATATCTTGTTGAAGTTCAGGGTGATAGAGGCACACATGCACACAGTTCTTATTGAGCCCTTCCCAGGTCCCATCCTATTCCTTCCCTCTCCCCTCCTTTCCATGCTCCGCCCAGTGATTGGTAAGTTTGTGTATGTACATCTTCCCCCCTTCCCATCTCCCAGACTTAGGTCGCCCTTCACTCATCTAAGGTTTCTCCTTTGTTGTCTGGAGTCCCTATGCCTCGTTTTCTCCCTAGCTTCTGCATATTAGGGAGAACATCTGACTTCTCATTTTTTCTTTTTTGACTGACTAATCTCACTTAGCATAATGTTCTCCAGTTTCCATCCACTTCCCTGTAAATGATATAATTTTGTTCTTCTTTATGGCTCAGTAAAATTCCGTTGTGTACATATTTCACAGTTTTGTAATCCATGCATCTGTTGATGGACATCTTGGCTGGCTCCATAGTTTGGCATCCCCTGAAAACTGAACTCATTAGTAGGTATCTGTGTTTTCGTGAAGCCCTGATGGAAACTTCCTTCTCAGCATTATTCCTGAGACCACATACACCATGCACAGCAATTGACTGAGGGTGACTGACAGAAAGGAATCTCAACACAATTAATAGAGGTCATTGCACACCACTGTGCCAGGAATGGCAAGAATTCCAACAAAGTTGCTGGATTTGGCCTCTGACCAGCTCCTACTTAACATCCACAAAACACTTAACTCTTGAACCTGGGATATTAAATTAGTATTGATGCACAGGATCAACTGGACATTGTAACTAATCCACCACCAGGCAAAATGGCTAAATTTTCTGAATGTAATTCATGCTTCTTACAGGGGATTCCTCTCTAGTCCATTTGTCTCACTGAGGATAAGAGGGTGAAAAGAGACCATTGGACATGTCAAACTAACTCTCGGAAACACAACCAAGGGCCATTTTTCACTCAAAGAACACAGTATAGTATCTTAAAATAGTATGTGCTCATGGGTACAGGGGCTCACACCTGTAATCCCAGCTACTCAGGGGGGCCGAGGCAGGAGGATCGCAAGTTGGAGGCCAGCCTGTGAAACTTAGTGAGACTCTTTCCTCAAAATAGAAAATAAAAAGTAATATGGGTATAGTTTAGTGGTGGAGTACCCCTGGGTTCAATCCCCAGTACTACAAAAAAAATAGTAAAATAAATCAATAAATAGTGTGCTGACTAAATGTGAATTAATTGCCAGGTAGGGTGGTGCACGCTTGTAATCCTAGTACTTGGGAGGCTGAGACAGGAGAATCTGGGTTCAAGGCCAGCCTCAGCTACTTAGGCTCTCCACAACTTAGTGAGACCCTGTTTCAAAATAAATAATTAAAAATAGGACCAGTGGTGTAGCTCAGAGTAGAATGCCCCTGGATTCAATCCCCAATACCACACACAAACACACACACACACATACACACCACATACACACACACACACACACACAAAAGCGAATTAATTTGTATTTCCCTGAAATGGATCAAAAAGATATATATTAAAAAACTACTTTCATTAGAATGCTGGTTTTCTTTAAAGCAAAAGCAAAGAGATACTTTAAAACTTAAGTAATTGTCCATTTCATTTCTTGTGGAATAAATTTTAAAAAAAACAAAACTCTTGCATCTAATTTGGATCACTGTTGATTGCATTAAAGCACACTTTTCTCTGAGCACTCTTACAAAGTGTCACAAACTGGACACTACATTTTCAACATGACTATTTTTATCCTTCTTTCTCCTTTTTTCTACAAAGAATGCTATTCACTCTGTCAAGTAATTTTCTTAATAAATGGCCCTAAATTCCTCTGCAACAAAGACATGTCAGTGGACTAAGAGATTATGTCTGCCCATCGTATTCTTAGCCACAGAATGACCATAGAATTATCAGCAACAAGGAGATCAGAGAGAAAATTAAATAGGATCACCGCCCTAACCACACATGGGCTTGCAGGCAAATGTTATACAATTCGTTATTTCTTGTAGACCTGTTAAGTGCTTAGCATTGGAGGAATAATGGTGAACTAAAAAGTTGACCTGGTCTCTGTTCTCATGGAGATTACTGTTGAATGGAGGAGACGTACACTAGCCACGTACTCACATCAGTGGATACAAAACCTAAGCCCGATGCCCTGGAAAGAAAGGGGACACAGGCAATGTTACTAGAGTATACGAGGAGGGAACTCGACCAAGACCAGAAAAGGGTGAAGAAGCGCTCTCCCGAAAAAACAGTAACTCGTGCTGAGATCCATAAGGTGATCAGGAGTTAGTAAGGCAAAGAGTGAAAGGCAGAGAGAAGTGATTGACTATCCAAAGGTCATGTAGTAGAAAGCCTGTAAGGTTTTCTAGGCCACGTTAAAGATAGTGTTCATCTTCTTTCCTTCCTTTCTTTCTTTCTTTCTTTCTTTTTCTTTCTTTCTTCCTTCCTTCCTTCCTTCCTTCCTTCCTTCCTTCCTTCCTTCCTTCCTTCCTTCCTTCCTTCCTTCTTTCTTTCTTTCTTTCTTTCTTTCTTTCTTTCTTTCTTTCTTTCTTTCTTTCTTTCTGTTTTTTCAGAACAGTGGGAAAGCTTTGAAGGGGAAAGTCTAAGATGATCAGAATACAGGCTGTTACTGAAACCGGGCAAAAGATGACGACAGCTTGCTTTCTATTTATTATTTATTTATGTATTTATGTATTTATTTAATTTCATACAGGGTCCCGCTAAGTTGCTGAGAGTCTCACTAAGTTGCTGAGACTAGTCTTGAATCTAGGATCCTCCCGTCCCCACTTATCAAGTACTGGGATTACAGGCATGCACCACTGTGCCTGGCGTAGCTTTCTCTAGGATAGTGATAAGGGAAATAAGGAGATGTTGACATGTACAAGAGGTGCTCTGGAGGTTAAAAAAAAAAAGGAAATATATCTGTAATCCAATGGTTGTGTTGGGTAAGGGTGGTCAGGAATAGAGAGAAAGATGCAGAAAAAGCCTGTAAGTTTTCTAATGTATACAGCTATTCCCAACTTAAGGCATTCTAGAAGGTGGCTTTGTTGGAGGAGGATGCTTAAGAGATATTCTGTGTGGGATGCCAGGGCAGAGCAAGTTTTGGCCTTGTCCCTCCAGCCATTTCTTTGAAAAGGTAAGATTTAACCACCTGCAACTACTAGGAAACTGCTTCTGCCATCGAATGGAAACCAAGGCAGAGGATGGATGTGATCTCTGGGAATGATTAGATTGCTAGGATTCCATTCCAAGGGCAGATGCCAAGAATCATAACTGAAAGCAACATTCTATCCACAGGGATTCCTCCCACCAGTGTTCATGTGTATTTTTCCAGAATGCATTAGTATGTCTCCAGTGCAGCCACAAACCATTGAACTCTGAGACAGAGATCGCTATAGCAAATGAACCTCCCTTTCTTTCCTAACCTCTGCCCCAGCAAGCTACCAAGCTTTCTTGGAATTTCTCCAGTTACTTCTTGTTTTTAAAGCATCTAGGATGCACTGTGAAAAATGGTTCATGGTAAAAGGATATGTGGTTTTTCGGTCTCTGATACAAAGGGATACAAAAGCAAGAAGATGCAGAAAAAGATGCTGGAGGAGGTACAAACTCAAGCAACCAGGCAAGGCTTGAACTTTGTGTTCTGGAGTCCCCAGGTTTGCACATGGGTTCCTTAAAACTGTGACAAACTTTGGCACCATTGACCACCAATTTTGATGCACTTGCCTATAGAGCTTGACCCCCAATTAATTTATTCTTGAGATTTGAGTCACCCATAGGGCACACTCTTTGCCCTATCTGAGTTGGATATTCCCTTCTGATGATTGGCAGAGCACAAAGAGTTCAACAGAAGCACTGATCCATAGAAGCCTTGTCATTCACATGCATGACAGACGTGTGGTCCTAGAGACCTCTAGGTGGGGAGGTGGGAAGAGAAGCGCTTAAGCATGCTGTGGCCATGGTGCTTATATAATATGCACTCTGAGAAGACTCCCAGCTGTCAACTCTCTGGTGGGTGAGTGTGTCGTTCCTGTGGTACCTGGAAGGACCTTTTATCATTTGAGACCCTGCATTTTGATAGAGTTCATTAGTTTTTGTATGTGTGGTACTGAGGATTGAACCCAGAGGCATTTTACTTCCAAACTGCATTCTAAGCCCCTCTTAATTTATTTTAATTTTATTACAGGGTCTCACTAAGGTGCAGAGGACCTCCCTAAGTTGCTGAGGCTGACCACGAACCAGTGATCCTCCTATCTCAATCTCCCAAGTACTAGGATTACAGGCCTATGTCACTATGCCCAGATTAGACTTTTAAGAGGCAAAGAATTTAGACCAGGGCTCCCCTGACAGTGTGTTATATCTAATTAATTTCAACAAAACTTAATTGACGACTTACTATGACCAGATAGTCATAATATTCTGATTCTCAAAATACAGCAAACCCTAGAATCACCAGGAAGACTTGTTAAAACAGAATGCTGGGTTCCATCTCCAGAGTTTCTGATTCATCAGCTCTGGGATGGGACCCAGAAATTATATTTTTAGCAAGCTTCCAGGGAACGCTGATGTTGCTGGTCTAGGAGCTCTATGACCTCTGCCAGAGACAGTTAAAACAAAGCACTTGGTTCATGTTTAAAATAAGATAGTTCATCTGAAGACATGGCCGTTTGCCAGTAGCAGGTGCATAATAACTAGTTGTTGAACTGATGCATACATGAAAGAAAATGCAGAAGAGATGTAGTGTGTGAAAATGGAGAGGGGGGATTTTTATTTTGGATAAGGAATGTGCCATTGGAAAAGGCACCAAGGGTGGCGCTATCTGCGTTGTGCTTTGAAGGTCAAATTGAATTCCTAAGGAGAAATGACTGCTGGAAGAATTCCCACAATAAGAGAGCCACATGGCAAAGGCACAGAGGAGAGAAAGAAGATGCACGTAGTGGGGAGGGATGAACCAACCATTCAGCTGGGTGCATAAGATATTACGGAGGCCATGCTGCTACTAGTCCTCCTTCCCCTACTTTCTGGAAGGCATCTGCTTCTTCTTTTACTTTCTATTTCCTCCCCTAATTCCATGCACTTTCCTCTTCAGACAATCTTAATTTCCCTTTACTGAAGGGCCTTGGAACTGTGACAGATGCTTTTGGGACCACCATCATATCCACTCAGCCCACCTCTAATTCCTGGGCAGCTCTAATAGAGGTGTTTCAGCCAGCATCTCCACTGCTGTAAATCAATAAGCCTGACCACACATAACTTAGAGGAATGAAAATTTATTTGCTCACCATTCTGGAGATTTCAGAGGTTCAGTACATGTCAGGCCAGGTCTGTGGAGCTCAGGGCATGGCAGTGGGAAGCAGGGAGAAGGAGAGACAAAGGGGGCTTTGCTCTCACATCATGGTGGTTGGAAAACAAGAAAGCAATCAAGGGGATTCAAAGACACAAGCGTAGTGCCCAGGGCCACACTCCCAGGGACCCACTTCCTCTAGCCACACCTCACCTGCCTAGGTTACCACCCAGTAAATTCACTATAAGAAACTTATCTACTGATGAAGTTACAATCCTTGTGACTCAATTAAATCAACTCTGAACATTGATATGTGAGCTCTTTAGGGGACATTCGATATGTAACCATAACAAGAGGGTTTCATGCATATGACTGAGACCCATGTCAACCATGTTCTATCACTTCTCTCTGCATTTCTGTCTCAGAGCTTCCTCCAAAGTTCAGGAACTGTGTTATCCTATATGCAAGGACAGCCAGAAGGGTAGGACTGCTTATACTGTGTGCAAGATATTAAACAGTAGGGAGAGGATTTGTTGCATGCTTGACCCAGCACCTTGTCCTTCAGAGATGGGGCTCCATGGAATTAAACCTAATTGCACAGTGGTAAAAGTACCACTAACATACCCTTTATTTATCACTGTTTTTGTTGCTGTCCTTCTCCCCTTTCTTACTGTATCCTGTTTTCTGGGATCATCATTCATATAAACTACCTGAATCTTTTTTTTTTTTTTTTTTTTTTTTTTTTT